>OMNZ01059960.1:9849-53839 GCA_900303255.1 Lesueurigobius sanzi | reverse complement strand
TATTCTACGTTCTAGTGAGACTGAGTTGCTTTAAAGGAGACATATCATGCTAAATGTACTTTTTTTAGCTTTTAACCAAGTTATAACGTTGTTCCTCATCGAAAACAGACCTGGAGCGGTATTTCACTTAACGCAGTTTTAAATCCCGTTTCCGTTGGTCCGTTCAGACTTCTGCTGCGCTTGGTTTTCTACTTCCTGGAACAATTACATCATTGTTCAAACCCCCAAACTCTCCAGCCAATAATCCAATATTGGATCAGTTCTGAGCCGTTCTGCCTCATAGCGAGGACACAGTAACCATGTGATTCCCACTGTTGCCTGTAGGGGGCGAGCCAGGCCAAATCCTCATCAGCCCTGGCACTACTATTTTTGAACATCGTGTCTTCGTCACGGAGGCATTATTTGAATTCATAAAATGTCAAATATCAATGCACAGACATCCTAATGAAAGAGTTTAAGCCTGTTTTTAAGATTTATATGCAGGATATGTCCACCTTAAACATCCAAGCCTAAATGAAAGTGTGGTTCCATCGTTAAAATCTTTGGTAAATCCACCTATTTCTTGAAAAAGGCTTGTTGGAGCTGATATGTGTGGAAGAAACTAGGAACATGTTTTAAAAGATTTTCATATGTATTAGCCCAGCATAATAAAGGCTTTTTAGAAAATGTAAATAGAGAATTTTAGTGTGGGAGGAGTGCCTTGGTTCTTCGTTTATCTCTTAAGTTTCAGTTCCCCAAATGCCAAAGAGCACCTTCTCCAAAAAACTACTTTTGTGCTACTGACTTCATGAGCACTTTGTGTCTAGTTTCTCTCGCACCTATTGGAATGTTTCATTGGCCACTGTCCTCAATTGCCCTCAATGCCATATACACTTACTGTACATATGCGGCCCCTAATTTAAAAAGGTTGTAAACCCTGTCTTATATTTTATAAAGATTTAATAATTGAACCTTTTACAAACCACTAAGCGTGCATGCTGCATAAACTGCCTTTAATTTTACTTTAGACTTATTGTAATGCACGAGCCGCTCTTTGAACACTTGCCAATCTGTACAATAGGGTTGAGTGGTACTTAGATTGTTGGCAGACGTCCTGGGAGCTACGACGAGACGCCTCTGACTCTCATGTTGATCCGTCGGGGAACACTGATGCGCTCTGACGTCCCGGCTGTCGCTCTGTGTCTGACAGGACGATGATTGGCGTCACAGAGAGTGGCTGTGTCAGCTCTGCGGCTTCCTGCTGTACGAGAACATTTACATCAGCATCGGCTTCCTCTGCTGCATCAGCCTCGACCGCTACCTGGCCGTGGTCCATCCGCTCAGGTAAAGAGAACAGTATGGAAACAGGGCCAAATCTCCTTTTCATTGACATGGACTTGGGGGTGGAAGCAAAAGGCTACTCTGTTTCATTACGTACTGGAGACATTATGATTAGAGGCCGACCGATATGGTTTTTCTAAGGCCAATGCCAGTATTTTGGGGTTGTGGTTGGCTGATGTCGATGAGTGCCACTGATATTTTTGGCCAATTTGTTTAAATCTTGTATAATAAAGTGTTTGATGCTAACTGTGACAGCAGGGGGCGCTGTGTCCACAAGCAATTACTTTAAATAAACTTTTTTCTTAGACTATTGTATTATTATAATATTTTGTAATAATAATTATAATATGTAGCCCTGTTGCATATTACAGTATTGCACCGAGTTGTCAGTCTATTGCAGGCCTATTTATCAATTAACCAATCAATCAATCTTTGCTTATGGAACGGTTTTCATACAAGAATGTAACACAAATGATTTACAACACAGCACCAATCCCTTCCCCCATTCAACCCCGACCCCCACAGACACTCAAGAAGCCACACAAAGCCAAAAAGCATTGATGCTCCCCCACGCACACTGACGTCCCGACTACCACACGTGCCCACGCACACCAATGATCATTCCCCCTCGCCCGCCCACCCAAACCAAGGCACAGCATGGGGGCCTCCAAAGGTTGTCCACAAATCAATCACATTAAAATAAATTTGAGTTTATGATGAACTTTACATGAATTTCTTTACACATAATCGAATTTACCACATTGTCACTGTTTCCTCGTGTCTTATAACCTCCACCTCTGATGTCACCTTTTCATGTTCCTCTGCAGATTCACCTCTCTGCGTTCCATGCACGCAGCCTGGCTCGTCAGCGCCATCCTCTGGCTGAAGGAGATCGCGGTGGGGGCCGTGTTCTTCCACCACAAAGAGCTGAGCAAAGATCGCAAGAACCAGTCTGTGTGTTTCGAGCACTACCCCATGCAGCCCTGGGAATATCCAATCAACTATTACCGCTTTGCGATCGGGTTCGTGCTCCCATTAGCCATTCTCCTGGTAAGAACCTGATGCCTTACTGAAACTGAAAATGCTACTATTTTGGTTTGGCTGCAGGGGGTAGAGTCCCTCTATCTATCAGGAGGTGTGGTGTGAGAATCAGATGTTAAAATTGAATCCAGGTAATACCAAGGAAATGATCTTAGATGCTAAGATGGTAACATTGCAATAGAGTATCTATTAAGTATCTGGGCTTGGTGTTTGATAACAGTTGGATGACTTTGTGTGGAAAATTCGCTCAAATTTTCCACACAAAGTCATTTGAGACGCCTGCGGCTGTTTGGCGTCTGCACTAGAGATATGAAGATGTTCTATAATGCTGTCTTTGAGAGTTGACTAAAATATGGCATCGCTGTTTGGCTCCCTGTAAAAGACAAATCCCAAATGCAAAAACTTGTGAAGGTGCCAATGAAAATAGTTGGAACTGTAGAGATTCCGTGACTTCAAGTGATTTATGAGAAGACAGTCCTGGTACTGTCTAGGAAAATCATCTGTGACCAACAATAGAATATAGAATAGAATATGAAGCACAAAACTAAATGCTTTAAGAACTCTTTGTTCCAACTTTGGTGGCACGTCTTAACAGAATGTCATGCTTTTTGTAGGATGCCATTTTTATTGTGCACACTTTTCTATATCTTTGAGAACCATTACTCAAGTTATTCCTGAACAAATCTTTCTCAAGAAGACAGCTTCCCCCAAAGGTGCTGAAGGATGGTTCAAGTGCAGAGGAGAGATTTCCCTTCAGAGACCTAAACTCCCTTATGCTTACGTTCTGCGCTGTTGCAGCTAAAGTGATAATGATGATGTTTGTCTCAGATCAGTTACCTGTGTGTCCTGAGGGCAGTCGGGCGCAGTGCTGGGACCCTCCCGGATCAGAAGTCCAGGATCAGGCAGCTCGTCAGCAGCACCATCCTCATCTTCCTCGTCTGCTTCTCTCCATATCATGTCTTTCTGCTGGTGCGCACCCTGCTGGAGCGGGACTGCAACTTCATCACAGGTAACAGGGCGTGTGCCAAACTGTCTCAACAATGCAGAATCATTGAGCACAGGTTTCTTTTACAGTGTATAAAAGCCAAAATGTGCAACTTAACTGAGATAGCTGAATGTTCTCTTTTCATTTCCTAGCCATCTCTATTCTAAACTGTAACCATAGAAGGAATACAGGTATTGACTTCTGTATGAGGGGAATAGTTGTTGATTATATAAGTGTATTGTTGTATGTCAACCTTGAGTGTTGAATGTCTGATGTTTTATGTATCCTTTTTCTTTTGCTGTAAAACCAGTTGTCCATTTGGGGACAAGTGAACACATAAAAACATTACCATTCACATTTCTAATGCCATTCAGACCAAAGGCTTTTCGGACGGGCAACGCTCGAAACGCCAGATTTGGACGCTTGTGTATTTAGAAGACAGACGCTGGTGACAAGTGTCAGACGCCCCTGTGGCACGTCGGGTTGGGAGGGGCTTCTCTGTTGCAGATGATCTATAACAGCATATCCCACCTCTTCCATGTGGCTGTACCCTGCTGCCTGCTCCTCGGCCCTCTGCCCTGTCCCCGCTCTTTTTTTCTCTTGCTCCTTTTCATTTGTTTTCCTCTGTTGATCAGCGGTGGGGGGAAGGGGGGTGCCAGCAGCATGTAGAGACAGCGCAGCAGAGCCATAGCAATTTATTTCCCTAATCTCAGGGCAGTTTTTAACCCACAGTGCACTAAAATGGCAGTATGATTCATGTGAGAGCATATACAGGATGTAAACACTCTAAATGTTGAGAAAACTGTGACGATAGCTGCTTCTCCCTTGTTTTTGTTGTTTCCCTGCTTCTTCCTGCCTGGATTCATCACGTGAAATGCGTCATTGCATCACTACAGTGAGCCTCTCTGATTGGTTGCTGGGCCGTGTCTAGCTCCAAAAGTTCAGCTTTTCCAACTTTGGTGCCTGCTCAGGACGCCTCTGACGCACCGCCCGATCTCTTGACGCGCATCTACCATATATTTTGAATGTAAAACTGCAGCAGTCTACGAAGCCTTTGGTCTGAACACCCCTTTAGGATAATTCTGTGAGAAACATTGGTTGTTGTAGTCTTTGCGGATGGATTTGAAGATCAAAGCTACCATCAAGCGTTCATGTCTTATGTTTTTTAACGTGCGCCTTACTTCGCAGGAATCTTCAACTACTACCACATGTCCCTGCTGCTGACCAGTCTGAACTGCGTGGCGGACCCGGCCCTGTACTGCTTCGTGAGCGAGGGCGCCCGCCGTGGCCTCCACCGGGCTCTGCTCCGCCCCGTGTCAAGGGCGCTCTGCTGTTGCTGTCGCCGCGGTAACGCCAGCCCCGGGAACCCCGCCTCCCACGACTCCCACGAGGTCGCGACGGACGAGCACAACGGGCACCCCTCGGTGACGCTGCTCACTCACACCAGCACCGCAAACAAAATGGACGACCGCGCGACGACGCATACGATTTTAGTGATGCAAATGCACGAGAAGACGCTGATACCGTTGACTGTGCAAAGTAGTATGTTCGCGACGAATGGAGAAGGGAAGATCACATGCACAGTTTGAACGGAAACATGAGATTATTTTTCACATTTTAAGGATGACTTTATTGGGAATCTTGTTCTCTTTATTTGACATACCTCCGTCAAGCTGTGCTGCTCTGAGGCAAAAAATGTTAAGAGCAGTGGGAGCGAACAGGGATTTTTCTTCATATTGTATTGAGCCAGGTTCATAGAGTCAGGAGCACCAAGCAGGAGGATTTGACTTTTGTATATGTTAGACATCAGGATTGCCAGGTGTCAGCAGCCAAACCCAGCCAAAAATTCTATTGTCTTTGCTTTTATTTTGGGAAGCACCTTGTGCAACATTTGGTTGTTGGAAGGTGCTATACAAATAAAATTTGATTGATTGATAGAAAAAACACCCAAAACCATCAGACATACAGTGCGACTGGAATTTCTGATGCATTTTAAGGCCACTGCGCTCCTTTAATTCAATTCAGTTATCTTTATTGTCAATTTTACTACACGTAAAAGCAGAGAATGGAAATTTTCACACCAGTGATAAATAAAAACACATATGAGCACAATGGGGTGGCAGAGAGAGGGGACGGGAGAGTTCAGCTTCCTGACAGCCTGGCCCTGGTGGATGAAGCTGTCCTTCAGTCAATTGGACTTGTCACTTAGAAAAACTCTGCAGTTTAATTCCCCTTTCTCCCTTTCTCACTGGAAAAAGCAGCTCTGACTACCTTGGCTTTGAGATTCTGTCATTTTAAATATTGATTTTATACCTTTACCTTTGATTTTTAAATAGAATCGGAAAGCCATTCAATTCTGCGACCTGGTGGACATATCCTTCATATGGAGCTAAAAAACAGACCTAAAGCATTCTTTTGGGTGCCTCGGCATGAATATTTTATGTTCAATAATTTTAAATAATGTTCTGTAAGGATAATATATAAACAATGAAATACAGGCGCCAGGGCTGGTGAGGAGTTTGCTTGTGGCTCCCCCCACAGGCAGCAGAAGGAATAACTTTGTAAAGAAGCAACTTTTAGTTTCCCTTTACGGCCACTGATCAGAACCGATCCAGTGTTGGATTATGGGCCTTAAAGATGTGGAGGACAGTTTTGTCAGGATTAACGATGCATGAATGAAGTGAAATACTACTCCAGATCTGTTTTTAACGAGAGAGAGTTATATAAAAAAGTTTATTTTGCATGGCATGTCTTCTTTAAGTCTTTAAGTGGGTTGATCGGGGAAACTGGAGGAAACCCACTCTTCTCATCCACAGTGCAACGGATTAGTTGAACAGAAGAGAAGTTGAACAAAGCCGCCTACGAATATCTAACCAATATCTCTTGTAAAAATGACAAATGGAGCACAGACTGTGTGGATGGACAATCTCACGAACGCTCATTTTGTCATTTGAAGTTGCCCAGCCATGTTATAATTATATTTGGCAGCACTTTTCGCCAGATGCTCTTCCACATGCTATGACTGAAAGTGGAGCAATGAATGAGGCTGAAGTGTTTTGCCCAAGGACACAAAGCTCCAGTGACTCCAATGTGGTCCAAACTCAATGGCAGCTTGAATAAAGTTGAACAAAGCTAAAATGAAGGAATAATGTTCTTATCTGTTTACACTGACGTCTATGGGCCTTGTGTTGTTTCTGTGTATGAACCTGAAGTCATTGTTAATTTCTGATAAAGATGTGAGATTTTTACTCAGCTTGCTTAATTACGGATCACAGAAAATGCTTCCAAAAGTCAAGAGTAACCAGTTAGTTAAAAGAGAGATTTTGATATTTGTATATAATATGCACGACTGCTAGTTTTTTCTTATAGCCAGACCTATGTTTCACTGTGACAGTTCTGGCTGCTTCTGCTGCCTTCATTAGAAGTGTCACATGATGACGGGACGTGTATGGTCAGCTAATTTACATTTTGGCGGCGTCTTCCTGCTTGTAGTAACAGGACAACTGCGCCATCTGCAGTCCGACTTATTCAGAACTGTGTCTCAAGTGTGAGAGAGTTGATACGTCCCCTCGTCCCGGTTCACAGTCTGTGGAGCGCGCTTCCAGATCTCGATGGCTTCTCTGCTCCAAGTATCTGTTGCTCTCTTGCAATGGTCTGAGGAAGGCAGCAGAAGCAGCTGAAACTGTCATGGTAAAAAATAAACACACAGGTCTGGCTATAAGAAAGAAACTAGCATTGTTACTAGAAGACATTATGAACCTAATCGGACCAATATACTTGGCCTCTTTAATATGTTTGATGTACAAGGTTGAACTTAGCTTGTGCTGAAAAAAGAAGCACTTTGAGTCCGACATTGCACTTGTAAAGACTTGTGTGCTCGAGTATCCTGGTTATTAACAGGGATTTTAAATATCTTGGTTTTGTCTGTGTCCATGTAAACACAATATCCTCATTTCTGTTTTCTGGATAAGCCAGTTATCCAGGTTATTAGAAACCAGGATACTCTCACTGGGATATTCCCACAGTATCCAGGATATTGGGTAATGTAAACGGAGTATACTGGTTTCTCACAGCTACTGTATTGATATACTGAACATGTGCGAACTTCAGAGACAAATTTGCTTGACCTTTATACCTCCTGAATATAAACAAAACAGCACAGGTTACTTTACAAAACAACACAGCTAGGATGTAGTTCCAATGTCATCTGAGCTGATTTTGAACTAAACTGTCACGTTGGGATAGGTATTAGCCCTGTGTTTAGAGAAATGGATTAAAAAGCAAAGGGGGGTTATGACCATATTTGTCATTAGCCCCGCCCCGGAGTCTAAATATCCAGGATACTTTTGTTTCCCATGTAAACAGGGATAGGAGTATCCAGGTTTCTCCGAGCACATGTAAACATCATATCCAGGATACTGCCATAACCAAGATGTGACTAATAACCAGGATACTCAAGCGCATGTAAACACACTCATTGTAACTCAGGTTCTCTGAGTGGAGAGACTCCTCCAGAGTTTGGTATGAAATATGAACAGAGGGAAAAGTCTTGACACAAAATACAGTAGAACGTCTAGATTTCGTATTGACTGAGGCATTAGAGATTAAAAGTGTCGTTTTTCTAAATATTACTCACCACTTATTGCCTGTGGTAGGCATAAATCATAGTTTTGCCCCAGTGAAGAGGCATATAGTCCAAAAATGTTAATTTGGTCTTCTAGTGATAAACCTTTTGATCAGACCAGTTTAAGTTAACCTAAACTGGTCTGGTTATCCAAAACTCTAACTAACATGGCCCAGTGACATGTTTGTGCAAGTGCCCCTTTAAATTTCCAAGTTTCCTCTTTCTTACTGTGACTAAACGAAACTGCAGAAAACCCACTTTACTGTTTAACAAAAATCATTTCACAAATTCATTACTCAATCCATAAAACACAATTGTAACGTGTCATCTTGAATATTTAAATTAATGTCACTGAATTTGGTCACAGTAAACACAATGTACTGGTGACGTTTACTCTGTGTTGTTACATGTAAAGATTGATATTGTATAGTGAGTCATGTCCAGGACAATCCAGTGAAAACCTATTTAATAAACTATGCTATTGCAAATGCAGGAATTTTGCCACTTTGGTCAAAATTCAAAGAGTTTTTGTGATGAGCACTGTCAAATTGATGTCTGTACAAGGATTTTTGACTTTTTCTTGAGTAAGTTGGTAGCGCGGGAATCCGAAAAGCGCCTTAAGACACAAATAAAATGAAGGTCAATATTTTAAACCGTAGTCATTAAAACTTACACGGACATCAATTTCACAGTGCAACGTGTTGGTGGACATATTTGAATGTGCTAAAGACTAAGTTTTATATAAATTCCAACAAAACAACCTCTGTTTGTGAGTGGTTATTTCTTGAGCTTGTGTCTTGTTGGACTTGTTTCTTCGGCATTGACTGTGCCGTGTTTCAATATTTGACAAACAGTGTGACTGAACGAGGCGTTCAAAGTCAGTGCAGCCCCGGAGGATTCAGCCTCTGTTTTTTGACCTTTAATGACAATGTGAGATTGACTTCATAACATTTGTGTGCGTTCTGTGTAGATGCATCCAGTCTCTAAATGATGACACTTTTGGCCCTCAAGTCATGGAAGTTACAATTTTACCATATAATTCTATGGAGAAACATTGAATCAGTAAAGATTAGGAGATACATTCAGGGACAAGGATTCTTCCAATAATCTTTTTAATTTTATAACGTTGTTGGGAGATTAGTCTGAAAAAACAAAACTGACCTGACTTGAACCATTTGTTTTGATTTGTTTAGATGAAATACTGATGTGTTTATTAGTTTGTGCAGATTAATAAAACGGGAGTTCAAATTAAAACCCTTCCGTCAAAGTAAACAAAATTGTGATACTCTTGGCTCAATTAGCAGCTACTGAGGGCTAAGGTCCTTCAAACAGGAAGTCCCATGATGCAACTGGGGTCAGGTGAGGACAGAGTTCAAAGTTGAGGGAAAGATGACAAGGACAAAATAGAATCATGATTATGGGATTGGGGGGATGTTAAATTTAGAACTTTTTGTCATTTGCCATTTTTGTCTTTTTGTGTATGAACAATAGGCTGCGTTCAAGTGACTTTAGTTTGAAATTGAGGTGTTGCTAAGTTCAATGTGTTCTCTGTCAGCACATATGAACTATATGAATTATTTTCTCATAAAATGTAGAGACAATATTCAAAAACATGTGATTTTGGCCAGTAGAAAGGACTTTCAGCCATAAGAATACGGCAGGTTTGTGAATCCAATCACTATCAAATAATGATCAAGTAAACTGTAACATTTGTGAATTTTGATGATGTTGGCGACACAAGCCGTTGCAGATCATCTTCTATACCAGTATCCGACAGTACCATCTGCGCCACTGGGTGACAGTGGTGCAACGGTAGAGTCATCTCATGGTGGGAAGGTCGGGGGATCGAGTCCCAGCTCCCGCAGGTGCACTTGTCGTGTCGTTGTGTCTTTAGACAAGACAGACAAGACTCTTCACCCACCTTACCTCCAGTGTATGAATGAGAGTGTGAATGGGTGAGTGGTGCCTCGCTAATGTAGATGGAAAAGTGCTACAGTTGTGGCCAAAAGTTTACATACCCTTTTAATCTTTTGGCCATTTTTCATAGAATATGAATGATAACACAAAAGTCCTTTTTTCCACTCATGGTTAGTGGTTGTGCGAAGGCATTTATTGTCAAAGAACTGAGTTTACTGTTTTGAAATCATAATGAAACAAATCGCTGTAAACCTTAATAGTAATCCTAGCTAGAAATATGTCAGTTATTTTGCTTAAGTTTGAAAAATGGTGAAGTGACAGCAAATACTTAAGCATTTCTAACTTGTGTCTTAATAAAGAGTAACATTACTGTCCTAAACCTATAGCTATGTAACTCACAATGTGCAGCTATCATTAAAAGTGTCCCTTAGATAGTCAGGTAACTAGCTGACACTCAGCTATCCAAGCACACCATGCTTGAGTCAAGTGCATTCATTGCCATGATTAACTAACATAACTTAAAATAATTAAGTGTTCTTACTTGCTTTGGATTATTCAAGTACATTTAACCTTTATACTTAGTTAACTCTGCTAATTTAAGGTAATGGGTTTCCTCACCTTCCTTTTTCTAAGTTATCCCAGCGAATCAGGGTATACAGTGAAAGTCCCTGATCTAACGTTTACATGGCCGTCACCAACTGCCAGGAAAATTGTTCAGGAGCAAAGAAAACTCACTTCAGCTGAAATACAGGACTACAAGTAATAATAAGTTTGAATTGTTATTATTCACTGATTTGCCACTCAATTTGCAATGTTGAAGGTATTTAGGAAGCTATTTAGATAATATCTAAATAGATTTACACCTGAAAAAGTTGGTTTAATAAAATAGGTTAAAAGTTTTGAAATAAGAATATTTGTCCTTGATTAGAGCAGGTCAGTAAAATGATCTGTCAGTGGAACAAGTATGTTTGCACCCAAGTAAAAACATCAAAAAATTAGAAAATAAATCTCATTTTACTCAAAATAGGTGGTAAAATTGTATTCCATTTGCAGATGTATTTAATTAGCAAGTCAGAATCACTCAAATGAAGTTCAAATACACCTAATTGTAGTCTTTTTAACTCATCAAGATCTGTATTTAAATGTGCATAATCTCTATTCAATCTACAAAACCAATTACATTTTATTACTAGTCAAAAAAACTGGTACCAATCCTGAAATTACTTATCAAGTGTTTTGTTATTTCTCACATTCTGCAGCCGTATTATAACCTGCATGTTTTCTGAAGCTTGAAACCGGTCTTTTTCTTTGTAGACATGAATTGCTGCGTGGACAGATGCTGCGTTTCCCTGTAATTACATATCGAAGGCCATTCTCTGTCCAGACGTCCTGATTAGTTACTGTAGACACAAGCCCACAATCCAGAAATACCCCAAAGCGACTCGTTTCATTGATGGTTTTTAGAGAAAGTCTTTTGGGAAACTAACCTCAGCTGTTTACGCCTCTGTGTCTGAAACGCCGCTCGCACTCTCGTTTGTAAATGTGTTTTCAGGGGAAATGGAGCTACATGAAGAGGAATCCATTAAAAAAACTGTACTTTATGCGTCATAGTGTATTTATGATAGAATATACTTATTTATTGAGTCATAAAGCCATTAGTGAGCTTGATTTTAAAATATTCATGGTGCTATGTGTAGTTTTGACTGGACATTCTCCTGGTAATGTCAGGATTTTTGGGAAATCTTGGGCCTTACACTGAAAAAACTAATCTAAAAATAAGAATATTTATTATATGATATTATTTATTATGTTATATGTTTTGAGGAGGCAAGCAAAATTATCTGATAATGGAATAAGTATGTACAATTAAGTACAATCATCCTATTGCACCTAAAATAAGATTTTGCGATCAAGGTCTACTCGGTCTTGGTCTTGGTCAAGACGAAGCGTGCCGCCAGGGAAAGACAGCTGCGCCGTAGACCTCAGACCAGTTTTTTCTGAGGTCTATGGCACAGCATAGACCTCAGATCAGTCTTGATCGCCAAGATGGCCCTTAATGTCTTGTTGCACTTAACAATTGAATAATAATCTAATTTTACTTGAAAAAATCTCATTCCCTTGGCAGATTTTTTTCACTTGACAAGATCAAATTACTGAAATTAAGGTAAAATGTTATCAATCTCTTGCAACAAGAATATTTTAAAAATGTAACATCCAAGAAATTGTCATTATTAAAGTAGATGTCCATAACAGAGAAATAAATAGGAGAAAAACCCTCCAATGCTAACCGTCATGGACAGGTAGCAAGATGGCTACTCCAGTCTACTTTTCAGAATTTGTTAGCCTGCTCAATGTATTTTCCCTATAGCCGTTAGCATTAGCCATCAAACACTGCAATTAATAAATCATCTTTAGCCTCAAAAGATTTGAAATCCTCTCGTGTGTGGGCACCTTTAGAAATCATAACTGAATGAACAGACCAGGGCCCTAGCCAATTTGGTTCCCGAGGCAAGATTGGACTTGTTTGGTCCTTTGGCCTTCCATGTATTTGCGGTATTTTTCTTTAACTTTCGTTCCTTATTCCACCATTTAGACATTTTACATCAGGGCATTTTTATTAGAGGGGAGGTCACTTCTGATGTGAATGTTTAACTACAAATTTTCACTGCGATGTTACACAACTCCCCTGAGGCGCAGAGCTTGTTTCAAAGCTTGAAACATGTCGTTTTTGACACAAAAAATGCAAGTCTCCCACCCTTTACGTTCCAAAGTTATGTGCAAAAGTTGGCGATGTTGTATATTTTTTAAGCTCAATTTGGCGCCCCTTCCAGTAGATGGCGCCCTAGGTGGCCGCCTGGTTCGCCTATGACTAGGGCCTGGCCCTGCTTAAAGGCACCAGATTTTCAAAATACAAATAATGAAAGAGGGAGCGAGTAAAATAAATTGACAGTTGTGGTCCAAACAGTCCAAACTTCCTAAAATCCTGTTTCTTCTTAGAGATGAGTTTATAACTCCTCTTCACTTTTTAGGGTCATAGTCACAGAAATGCTAGAAAACTAGCCTGCAAACCATGAAATTGACCATGAAACCATTGAATGCACTATATCATTTCCAGAAATGTCTGAGTTTGCAAGGTGCAAAAAACTAATTTCATTCCACTACTAGGAAAGACATCAGGTGTAGTCCCTTTAAGATTAGAAATGTGTGTAAAAGTGGCATCTGAGCTACAGTAAATGCTAAGTCATTTCAGTTCAGTTTTCTGCTTTTTTGAGGACTGGAAATATGTCCAGTGCCCACAAAACCTCCTCTTATATTATATTAATGAAAGAGAAATCACAGAAATTATATAAATGTCATAAAATGGACATGCCATACCTTGCCATACTTCGATAAGTTTAAGCTAGCTCGGCTTACGGATTTGGTGCAACAGGCTCGGATAGCCAAGGGAGTTTTATGATTTCTATGGTTCGTAAAAGATTGCAAAATGTGGAGATAGATAAAAGTAAACAATCCAGCTCCCTATCCATAGTTGGACCTGAACACCCTGAAAATATTTAAAATCTGTTTTGACAATACATGCTTTTGTTGTTCAATTCGACCACAACGCGGCTTTTCTCGCTGCAGGCATCGATTTTATTCCAATGAAGGAGAGACAATCTCATCAGAGAAAAGGTAACGACGAAAAATCAATGCTTTTAATGAGTTTTTCGAGAAGGAGTAATTATGAACAGACCATAAGTAGACCATAATCTACTAACTGTGTAATTAAATCTGAAGGGACCATCTGTAACTTACTATAATTTTGAATCAATATGTTTTGGCATCAGCCTAAAGTGACGCGCAGTAATCGAGTGATAACTTCATTTTCCCCATTTCCTTCTTGGATCACGGACTCCAGCTGAAAAATACACAAATGCAAAGAGTACAATGTAAAGTAATGAATATTTTACTGCTATTTTTTTATATTTTAGTCTATGTAGGTTCATGTTTAAAGATCCAGGTCAAAATACAAATGTTAAGTTCTTTGTCAACTGGACAGGTTTTAGATTTGATGTAACTCATGTGTTGATGTTTGATTCCCACCACCTCAAAAGCGGTGGGTTATTCACACATTACGACATCCCCGTTCCCCTCACAAACAGAAGGCAAATGTAAGGAACACCTACATATTGAACATGTAGTATACAGTTCAAAACCATGTGAAAAGAAAGGATTGCAAACCGAAACAGTGTAAGAAGACCTGTTTTCATCCTGGATTTCAACATGATCAGAGCTGAGGCCTGTGTGTACGTATTTCTCAATCTTTACCTTGTCCAGAGAAGCCAATCCAGTCGTCCTGCTCTGAGTCTCCTCTGGGGGCGCTGTTTGGTCCAGGTCCAGTCCCTTCTTTAAGTAGCGCTGATGCGAGGGGCAGTTCTGCAGCAGGAACAAGCCACAGGCCACAGCATACCCCCCGCAGTCAGACACACCTGCAGGAAACAGACCGGGATGAACAAAGACACCGGAAACAGGGGCCTTCTGGGAACTGAGTCATTTAGACCAGTGGTTCTCAACTGGGGGGTCGGCTCCCTAAAATGGATTGCCGAACCATTTTAGTGGATTGTAAATTTCTTTCAATACCACTGATTCAGACTGATTTATTATTATTATGTAACATGCCAATTATTCGATATATGTGTTGCTTCCTGAACCTGAAGTGTTAATCCCAGGTGTGTCCTCTGCTGCAGTAAACAGCTGCTTCATGGGACTCTCCAGATGTTGGTTTCCTTTCACCTTATTATACACCACAGCTGCAGCTTGACCACTGTGCTCTACCGCCACCAGCTGGTCATAACTGGAAGATCAACAACAAAAAAACTTGACTTACTGCCGCCAACATACAGTAAGTATATGATCTTATCCAGCTGACCTTAATTTGTTCATGTCTCCATCTTGATGCAGGAATTGCAGGACGGTCTCGTTGTCATTACTCTCGAAAGTGACCACAGGTATTGTTGCAGCCATGACACCTGAATGTGAAAGGAAAAGTACATAAAATGGTAAATGTGAGATATATTAACAATGCTATACAGCTTCTTTATTGTTACAAGTTAGATACACGTCCACAGACACCCCGATGTTTTAATTATTTTCTGCTGTCGTACAAGCAGTTTTGTTCAGTTTTAAGAACAATTCCCCTCACAAAGTATTGTACAAGGTGCTTTTGAACGTGAAGAAGCCACTGTGAGAGGAGACACTGTTAGAGCCTTTTCTTATACAGTAAATGTTGGCCTCAAATAAAGGGAAGGGGAATCTTATTTGTAATAGCGGTTTTCATATGACACAAGGGGGGTTCATTCACTCCATGCTGATGGTGGCAAGCTATATTTGTAGCCACAGTTTCCCCTGGGGTAGACTGACAGACCCGAGGCTGCTCACATCTGTGCCAACTGTCCCTCCGACCACCACCAACCACTCACACATGGGCATTGGGTGAAGTGTCTTGCCCAAGGATTGTGTCCAGTCTGCACCAGCAGGAGCCGGGATTCGAACCCCCGACCTTCCGATCATGAGACGACCCGCTCTACCATCTGCACCACTGTCGCCAAAATAAAGACTTTTGTGCCTTAACCAGCTGCAACATAAAGGTTCATATACTGCATTTTTCTACCACGCAGTTTACATACTTTATGAAGCATGATTTCAAAAGTTGAATTTGGTGCAACACGGCCACAAAATAGCACATTTCATTCGACTCCTTTCGTCTCTTAACATATAAACTTTCACCTGGAAACAAATAAATGACCTGTACGACAGGGAATGTAGTTATTGCACTGATTCAACGTTTCTCCATAGAACAGGGGTGGGCAATCATTTTTTACAAGGGGCCAGGTGAGAAACCTGGATTGAGTCCGAGGGCTGGATTTAATTCGGCCGCATATTGTAAATATGGTAAATAGGAAAATACTATTGACCAAACATTTTTTTATTTATAAATGAATAACAATAATGAGCACTTTTTTTGACTCACCTCATTGGCCTGTGCCACCAGGGCTGTAGCAGCAGTTTAGAAATAGTAAGATGAAAATATATTTATGTGGGGGGTCTGGGAGTTCTCCCCCTGGAAATTTAGAATTACACAGATGTAATTTGCTGCAATCTGGTGTATTTTAGATGATCATATTGTATTTGAATCAGTCTTATTACACAATGACACAAAAAAACAAAATAAGAACACAGGCTCATTATTATTACTTTACTCTTAAACAACACTCATATTAAAGCTGGTATTAATTTAAATGTATCGGTCTCCCATCCAACTACTGACCAGGCCCTGCTCAGCTTCAGAAATGTCACAAGATCAGGCAGAGCAAAGGCAGTATGGCCATAAGACAGGGTCAGTGCCCTCTACTGGACAGGTGTGGAATTGCTTCCTTAAAAAAAAAAATGTTGGCTGCCTCGTAGCGGCTGGATTGAGCATTGTAATTATTTCTTTAAAATGTCATAACTCTGGCTAGGAATGGGCTAGAGACTTACTTTTTTTTTTTGACATGTTCAGAAACCCCGGGGCCGGGGTTTGCCCAGGTCTGCCATAGAACTACAGCATATGGGACATTTTTTCTCAAAATACATTTTCTCACTTTGTGGCAAAAACATCTGCACTTTAGTATCACCTACAGACTCCAAACTTTCCAGTCTGGTACTTATACACCTCTACGGGAGAGAAACAGTTTTTGAAAGAAATTCAAAAATCCAAAAATGTCCAAATGTTTCCCCTGATCATTATTTGATAGTGATTGGATTCAGAAACTTGCCATATTATTCTTTTGGCTGAAAGTCCTTTCTACTGGCCAATATCACATGCATGTTTTTGAATATTGTCACCACTTTAGGACACTTTATGAGAAAATAATTAGACCTTAGTTCATTTGTGCTGACAGAGAAGGCTTTGAACTTTTTCCTCTCTGACCTGTTTCTTGGCTGAGGCCTGTCCTGTCCGTCACCACCGTCACTCGCTTCCCCAGAGACAACATCGCGTTTGCCATTGTGATAGATCCTCGTGGAAGTCTGAGAGCGATGAAACCACAAGGAAAAAATACCAATTACATGAGATTACAAATGCGTAACCAATTTGAATTTGAAAGCACTCAAGGCCAGACACTGCAGGTGAATAGGGAAAACAAAATTGGCTATATTTTTGTCGATGAAATCTAAATAATGGATCAATTTATGGTTTTATTTTGTTGATATGGTTACAAAGATTAGGTCAGAGGGGATTCTTGATATCTTGTTGATATCTTGTATTTATTTGTGAATAGTTGAAGAGTTGTAATAATTCAAATTTTGCATTTTGTTTTTAGGATTCAAACCTGAATAAATCTGGCTAGGACTTTGTGCGGCTTTACATCTGTATGTGACATTTCATTTATTTGATAATTGATATTGATTTTTATTTTGTGTCTGTAACATCCAATGCAATAATAATTGATTGAACTGAAAATATTATTAAGAATATGACTGGAAAGTTTGTAGCCTGTAGGAGCTAAAGTGGAGATCATTGAATTTACAATTTCCCATATAGTTGAGAAATGTTGAATCAGTGCAATTATTACACTCTGTATTGTAAAGATTAGGCCATTTGTTTCCAGGTGAAAGTTTATATGTTAAGAGCAAACTGGCCCAAAACTTTTTTTAAATGTTTAACTTTTTCCTGCAGTGTCTCTCCTTAACCCACAGCGTGTGTTTTAGTTTGATGAAGGAAACACCACGACACGATGCCAAATGAGCAGATCAAAAATAATCATCCATAAAGAGTACAGCACCTGTTGTTGGGATGGCCTGTTACTATGGCGACGGAGGAGGCGTGGGACAGGGCCAGACAGCAGCGGGTGAGTTCATCACGGTCCACAGAGCTGCCTACAAAATGACAAGCAAAGTTTTGGCTTTTAAAAAGGCAGATAATAATTGTTAAATGAGATTTGTGGTCTAATTTTTCATGTTCAATAAAAAATGTTAACTTATTTTAGGGGCAATAGGATAAAATGACCTGTATTCTCCTCGTTAACGATCTCCTCCAGTCGTCTGATCTTGTGCACGGCCCTCTTTGAAGCCAGGCTGTAGAGCAGAGGGCTGTGGGACAGTCTGAAGCTCAGGGGGGTCAGGAGGGGGTCCAGGCTCTGATGGGACAGGGAGGAGGAGGAGTCTGGGAGGTCAGTCAGGAACATGCAGCCTGGAGAGTGACTGAAGGCCAGCGCCGGCTCTGGGAAACACAGCACAGAAAACATGGTCCAACCAAATATATACAGTATGTTTGAATTCAGTGTACTTCAGTAGAGAGTTGGGTGAGATTAACAAAAATGTCTCTCCCTAAATATCTCTATATTTATTGAAAAGCATCAAAAGTGTGCTGGTAAATGTATTAATCGCTGTGTCATCATTTTTATTTATTTAAGGTGGTGAAGTCATTGAACCGGGACGACGGGGCGTACACCCTTTCTCACACCTGGGACCTTGTCCTGGAGAAGGCGTCAGTCAGTAGGGGGCGCAAGCTTCCCCTGCTGACCGGAAAACCCATGTAAGCAGCCTCACATCACTTCACCATCACGTGACGCTTCTGATGAAGGCTACAGGAAGTTAGTCGAAACTAGTCAAGCAGGTAAACAAACCCTGTCTTACTAAAATAACATTAAAATCAGTTTAAACTCAGACAGTAGTATGAACTTTTTCAAACGATATTTCTTCACCTCCTCACATCACTATAAAATAGGACCCACTGAGAGAAAAAGGTTTGGGAGTATGGTACATAATTGAACTCACTGGCTCTCCGTAGCGCCTCTATGGAGACGACTCCACAGGCCCAGAAGACGGGGACATCTCCAGGCTGCTGCTCCACTGCGTCTCCATAGTCCGGTCTAGACAGGTCCTGGACGCCCAAGAAAACTACAAAACATTTAGACATTTAAGAAAGAGCAATGCCAGTGATCAATCTGGTGGTATTCTGTTGTCTTTTGGCTAAACCTAGTCATGCTTTAGTCCTCATTTTGACATTGGAATAGTCCTAGACAATGTTTAATCCAGAGAAAAATGAAGAACCAAGGCACTCCTCCCACATTGTGATTCTCTATTTACATTTTCTAAACAGCCTTTATTGTACTGGGCTAATACAATCTTTTAAAACATGTTCTTCAACGCATATCGGCTCCACCAAGCCTTTTCGCAATAAGTGAACAGTACGTGAACAGTGTGAGATGTTTAATCCAGGTTTAGTCCAAATTTAGATCCAATTTAAAGGTGCACTACGTAATTTTTTATGTGAAAACCAAACAAAGGGAGTGAGGGTGCAGCATGGCACCTTTGTCATAGAGACCACCATCACAGTGGTCTCTATGACGCTCTAGGATCAATTGTTTTTAGGGTTTTAGGTATCAGAAACTTACCTAAACTGTTTCTTGTCTGTCTAAAACCAGACAAAATATTAGCTTTCTCCACATTTAGCAGTAATTTAGTCTCAGTTTTGTCCTTGTCTATACCTTTTCGGACTATTTTACATCTGACTTAGCTCTGGTTTTGTCCCAATTTAGAAATTCTTGATATTTTAACAACTTTGTTTTCACCTGGGTCTCCGATGTGCACTGGAGCTCCGTGGGCCAGTGGGTTCAGATGTGTGACCTCGACTGCAGCGTCCAGCATTTCAGCCGGAACGGGACGCATGGTGACCACCAGGGGGCAGCGAAAGACTCCCGCCGGCACACAGGGCACTGAGGTCTGAGCACAAACACAGCTGTTCAGCCCATAGTCAAACAACTGGTCAGAGAGTGAAGAACTTCAATACATTTTGTGTTTACGTGACATCACAATATTCTAAAGAGCTTATAGTTTAACATTGAGGTGGAGGGCAGCTGAGAATTAACTCTAACTGTCACCATGCAGATTTCTAGTCTTAGTTTTTAGCAAATTTCTCTGTAATTCCTGGGTCAATCCACATGAAACAAAAACTGTCACAAAGTCCAATGTCTACTCAAATTATTTTCTCATCAATGTGTCCAAAAGTGGTGACAATATTCAAAAACATGTGCATGATGCAGGACTTTCAGCCACAAGAATAATAATAGGTTTGTGAATACAATCACTATCAAATTCGTAATAACATTCGTAAATTAATAATAAGTGATTTTTTTTTTTTAAAAACTGTTTCTCTCTCTAAGAGTTGTATTGTATTGGCAGCCAACTGAAATGAAATTCAGACACATAAACAACCTATTGGAAAATTAGAGTTTTGTTCCTTGTATATTTAAGGCAAGACACGGCAGGTAAAACAAACATTTGTATCTTTGCAGTAATCAATTTTGAGATTTTCTTTGGCTAGTTTTGTAGTTTTAATGTCAATGTAAAATATAGCCCAAACTCGCCCCTTTACAATGTTTAATTGAAATTGAATCAGACTTTCTTAGGAAATCACTTCAGCACTGCCACGGTCGGCTGTGTTTCCCACATGTATCCATTCACAAATATCGAATGGATACATAATGTGACCAACAAGATGCTGTAATTTAAAAATGATAATTTCCTTGTAAGAGAAACTAGACACAAAGTGCTCAGGAAGTCAATATCATAAAGTAGTTATTTGGGGAAGGTGCTCTTTGGTGTTTGGGGAACAAAAACTTAAGAGCAAAAGGGACTCCTCCCCCATTGTAATTCTCTATTTACATTTTCTAAAAAGCCTTTATTGCAGTGGGCTAATATACTGTATATTAAAATCTTTTAAAACATAATGCTGGTTTCTTCCACTCGTATCGGCTCCAACAAGCCTTTATCAAGAAGTGATCATTTCCTTTCTGGGAGACGCCAGTGGCAAAAGTCCATGACGATACTGTACACGCATGCACAGCACAGCGGTGGTGCAGCCTTCTTGTTCGATTCTCGATTCTTGATTAAATTCTCAAACTAGAAGGTCCTGGGTTCGATTCTCGGGCCGGGCCCTTTTTGTGTGGAGTTTGCATTGTTCTCCCCGTGTCTGCACAGGTTTCCTCCGGTTTCCCCTAACATGTACAATAGAATCCTCTCTGGGGCCAGGACCTGAAAAAGAGGTTGTTAATCTAGGGGTGGCAGTGGCGCATGTGCACACTGTTGTTGTGTCCTTGGGCAAGACACTTCACCCACCTTGCCTAGTGCTTTGAGTACCTTCTCTAGGTAGAAAAGCGTATAATTTTTTTAAATAAATAATCATTCCTGGATAAATAAAGGTAAAAACATATAAAATTTATAGCTTGTTTTTTTGTAATTTAGATTTTCAATACACTTTTGTAGCCAATTTTCCACTTACTTACGTAGCAACAGTCTCCAAACTTTCCAGTCTTTAACAATAATAATAAGGTTTGATCAGAGGGAACTGTTTACTAGCCTGATTTATTGAGCTTTTTTCACTAATAACTTGTTCAAAAACTAAACAAAGCGTCAAAAATCCCAGCGAAGCTAATCTTTGTAACAAAAATGTCAACAAAAATTTAAACCTGCTGTCCATTATTATGTGGTGATCGGAAATATTGGCCATTTCCTCCTCATATTCATATCAGTAAAAGCTCTTCAGCTGCAGTGTCTCGCCTTAAACCAGGTATAGTTTCCTCCTGAGTGGACCCTATTGACCATATTGTTAGTTTTAAAAGAAACTGTTTGTCTCACTCTGTACATGCTGACGTTCTTCTTTTGCTCCACGTTCCTCACGGGGACTCCAGCCTCGTTCAGTTTCCCCTCGAAACCAAAACTGCAGCCCAGATAGAAGCACACGATGTCGCTGCAAACAGTAAGACGATGTACAGAGGTGAGAAAGTCAAAATCCAGTGTTGCACATTGTCAAAATTACTGACACACTTTACATTATCCCTACAAAGCATAATGTGGCTTTTATATAATGGTGCGACTTATATTAACATGTTCGTTAACATACCAGACACCTATTCAGTTTGTTGTTTATGCTTCATGTAGCTGAATAACCATCAATGTGTTACGTTAGCATACCATACACCTATTCAGCCAGTTGTTCTCTATTCTAATGTTATTATTATAACTTGCCTTTCTCGGATTTCTTAAAATAAATTTCCCCCAAAAATGTAACTTATAGAGCAGAGTGACTTATAGCCTATGTTTTTTTTTTCTTCATTATGTATTTTTTGCCTGGTGCGACTTACTGTATAGTCTGGAAAAATGGTCATTTCTATGTACAATTTTCAGGAAAAAATGGACAAATAGCGCAACTGATGGCATTCAATTTATTGAATCTATTGTATGTAAAAAACATGAATATAACATTTTGAAGGTTATATCAGAGGGATTTTTCAATATTTAGTTCCTGGTGTGATTTATTGAATTTTGAACCCGAAAAAACAAGGTGAAAATTTAAGCCTTCAGTGACGTTAACAGATTTATTCACAAATAACTACTTCATTCAAAAAGTAAACAAAACATCGAAAAACCCATCTGAACTAACATGTGTAACTAATATATCAAAGAAATCAAAACAAATTTATATCTGGATTTATCCATTATTTAGATTTTGTTGCTAAAAATTGAGGCGATTTTGATAATTTTTTGCACATAAAATGTTTGTTATTTCAAGTATGTTATGTACCTGAATTCACTGCTGTATTCATTCAGGCTGGAGACGCTTCTCACCACTTCACCGTTCTCATAAACGCAGTACAGAGGGAGGTCTGTCCTAAATAACAGAAATAAGAAGTGTTCAGGCATCACACCGTAAAAAGTCATTGAAGAATAAGTCACATTTTCTTGAAATAGGTAGAGTTGCCCTTTACTTGAGAAGGTACGCAAAAATCACCTGCTCTTAAAGTTGTTGTATGAGTTGTATGAGTGAACTACTGAGTGGTGGTCAGTAACAAAATAAATTTACTTAAATACTGTACTTGAGTAAAGTACTTTACTGGAGTAGTATTTTTGTTGACAGTTTTAGTCCACTTCATTTGACAAACAAATATAATACTTTCTCCACTACATTTGCAAAAAAAAGCTTGTTACTCGCGGAGTGCAGACAAGTTGGGCACGTCCACGTCGTGGTTTTTTCTCTGATTTAATATCATTATCAGGTCCAATCCGGACCAGAAGGTGGCGCTGTGCGATGTATAATTCAATGCCACTAATACAATGGCTGGTCCTTCAAGTGTTTACTCATTTAATATAAATATATGTGTTGTTTTTCTATTCTTTGGTCATTTCTATCTGCACGTGTTCAACCAGAGTGAACTGAAGAGGAAAAGACTCAAATACATCTTCAGAAGTGAGAGAAACTGGATGCAAAGTGCTCAGGAAGTCAGTACCACAGAAGTAGCTTTTTGGGGAAGGTGCTCTTTGGCGTTTGGGGAAAAATGAAGAACCAAGGCTCTCCTCCCACACTGCTATTCTCTAATTACATTTCTAAAAAGCCTTTATTGTATTGGGCTAATACATATTATTAAAATCTTTTAAAACATGTTGCTGTTTTCTTCCATGCATATCGGCTCCGACAAAGCCTTTTTCAAGAAGTGAGGACCAGCAACTACGTCTCCTCTTTTATAGAGGAGTGTATAGAGGATTAGAAACTCAGTACGTCTGAGGGAGTGGCCGCACAATTGAGTGAGGACACACCCTCACAATTAAGTGACATCACCCAAGAGAGAAAACAAGGACAGAAAGAGAACAGATAAATAAGAATAATAAACACAGCTACAGAAAAGGACTAAAGTCAATTTCCTCATTTAATACAGAATTGATTTCTTGTATTCTAGTGCAGATGATTCAAATGTCATTAGCTGGTTGTTTTGCTCTGGTCAAAATGGATAATTTGGGCAACTTTCACTTTCATTCGTCTGTGATGATCTGACCTGATATCGGCCTCCAGAGCGAGGGGGGCGCAGTGGCGCTCCCCCGGGCGGCTGCGGTGAATCAGGGGCACGGCAGCAGCGTTACTCCGACAGAAAGCTTCGAAATCCTGGGCCAAACGAGACGGCATCATCGTGACATTCGCCTGTTGGAATCCTGAAAGACAAGAGGCTATTTTAGTGTGTAATGTCCGGATTTTTCCAAGATACATTCACTTAAGGCGAGACACTGCAGGTGAATAGGGACAAAACTTTAGCTGTATGGACCATTACTGACATGAATATTATGAGGATAAACTGTATTATGTGTAAAATGTCCTATTTTTTAAGCAACAAAATATAAAAAAAATGATATGCTAAATCTAAATGTATGGATTTATTATGTATTTATTATTAAGATTTCTTCTGAGGGGATTTTGGATGTCTTGTTTAGTTTTTTTCAATAAACTAGTTAATGATAAATAAATCTGTTAAAAATCATTCCTTCGTTTTTCCTTGGTTTTTGGGATTCAAAACTCTCGGAATGAAATACTGATAAATCCCTCTGAACAAACTCAGAATATTGTTAATATAATGGAAACTTTGCAGGAAACGTTGAATCAGTGCTATAATTACACTCCTTATTGTAAATATTAGGTCATTTATTTGAAGGTGAAAGTTTATAAGTAAAGAAAGCAAACTGGCTCAAAAACCTAAAAATTGAAAACATTGTGTTTTGCCGCAGTGTCTCCCCTTATTAGAAGTAATTTAAAGTGACATTAGCAAGGCAGGGCCGTCAACAGAATTTTTTTGGGGGGAGCAAGTAGGTTTAGCATGGGCCCCCCATATCTTGAGATAATTATAATAAATAATAATCGCTACTGGAGCAAATATTATTTAACTAGAATAAGAGAAGTGACACACACAGGAGAGAAGCAATACTTGAATTTAGATTCAAAAGCATAATATGCTTGTTCCATTGACAAGCTCTCCTCCATTTCTTCTGCTTTATGGGGGGCCGGGCCACGGAGGCAACAGTCTGAGCAGAGATGCCCAGACTTCCCGATCCACGCACACCTCCTCGAGCTCTTCCTGGGGGATCCCAAGGCGTTCCCAGGCCAGCCTAAAGACATTGCCTCCTCCCAGTGGGACGTGCCTGGAACACCTCTCGAAGGAGGCGACCAGGAAACATCTGAAACAGATGCTCGAGCCTCCTCCCAGGTGACTGAGCTCCTCACCCTATCAGCCACCCTGCGGAGGAAACTCATTTCGGCCGCTTGTATCTGCGATCTGTTCCTTTCGGTCGTGACCCAAATCTCATGACCATAGAGATTTGGCAAGCTTATAAAAAAATAACCTAAAATCTACTCAAAATCAGCAAAACATCTTTCAAGCAATTACATCATTTTCTTATCTGAGACAGTTATTTTTGCCAGTGTCAGCGGCACAGGGTCATGACTGTGGCCATGAATGAGGGGAAAGAAAAACAGAACAGACCAATTCAAAGTGGTTTATTGTAAAGTAATGTCAAATGCAAAGAAGAATAATATCAAGAATGTGAGGTGAACATGTAAAGTGTAAGGTGTATGGGTGAACAACAAAAAAGCAAACAGGAACAAATCAAACAGGAGTGTACCTGAGGCCAGAGAGAAGCAGCAGCAGGACCTAAAAGAGAACGTTAAGACCCAGTAAAAAAGGCACCAAACATTGGTAACTCAGTAGGTACACTTGAAGTTGCGGCAGTTCCAGAGACGAACTTGAATCAACGCCCAACGCAACTGAGAGAAACCGGTAGAGACACAGAAACACCAGGAGCAGAGTCGGCGAGGCGACAGACGATACCTCTTGCCATATACTTGCCAATATCGCTCACCCACTAAACCAATGGCTCCCACCCCTCTGCAACCGGGATCGAAGGAGCATATTTAGGAGGGGATGAGGCACACTAGAAAAAAAGCCTTTAACTACCAATAAACATTACAAAGCTCTGATAAAAACACTGCAAGATACTTTATACTTTTGCGAGAAGTCCCGGGTTCAGATCCCAGGCGAGCCCCCACCAGGACAACTGAACAGGCCAATTCAAAGTGATTTATTGAAAAGTGATGTCAAATGCGAAGAAGAATGTGAGGTGAACATTGCTGTATGCAGGGTGCATGTGTAAGTGGAATGTGTATGTGTGTACACTGTACAACACAACAAAAAAACAAAAGGGAACAAAAGCAAACAGGAGCGTACCTGAGGGCAGAGAGAGAAGCAGCAGCAGGACAAACACACAAACCCTTCATAAGAGGCCAAGGGCTGTCACAGCCAGTGTCAAGCTAAAATGATCAAAATAACTTATTTTAACAGACTCAGGCTCTGGTTTTTGTGTTTATAACAGCTACATATACTGTATATATAAAAAAGTTCCCCAGGAAAAGGCTCGCTACGCATTAAAAATGATTTTGCGACTCACTTTTGAGTCCCGACCCCCCAGATGAGAACCACTGATTTAAACCCATGCCTGATTTAGAGTTTTTGTAGTGTAGAAGTAAAATATTTCCAAAAGGTTTCCTAACTTAGTGAAACGTTACTCATTGAAATAACACAATCTTCAACTAAAACCATGAAGCTCTCACCATTTGCTAGTCCTGAAGTTGTTCTGATCCCATGTTTTTCATTCCTGAACATCAGCCTTAGCTCTGCAGGACTCAAACTGTGAATATCTCTGTGCTCCTCCATTTTTTGCAATACTTCCAGACACTGAGCTTCAGTTTGGACACCTGCCTAAACCAGTTTATGAAGACATACCATAAAATGCAGTGAAAGTACTTTCTGAGTGGGCGTGGCTAACAGCGTGTTAAAATAGTACTAAAAATACAGCTTTATTACAATTACATTTAATAATTACAAATCTGGAAACAGACAATCATTAAATACACACATATAAATTAGCGAAGTAAAATCCAACCATTGTCCACGAGGAGTCATTAACTAAATGTGAAAATCGAGCTTTGTTTCGACTAAACTGACCATCTTTAGTGCATAAAAAAGGAGAAGAATGGTGCTCCCCAAAGTTGAATTTTCAACAACATAGTCTAAAAATAAGAGAGAATAATTTGATATAATAAATTATACTTATACTTAACAACAATAAACATGGAAAAGAAGAAGAATATCTTGATCAAGTTAAAATGACCACAGTTCCGCCCAACTTATGCGCCACAAAAAAGTCTATTTGACCCTAATTTGAGTAATTCTGATTTGCAATAAAAATAAATCTGCTAATGTAATAAGATTTTTACTTATTCCGAGTAACATGAGGGTTATTTTCCCATTTTTATATGGAATAAGAAATGTAGATGATTTTACTAGTGCTGTCAAACATGCCATTATCGCGCGATAATAATGTAAATCAATTTTAACAACGTCATTTTTTTTTTCCACAAGAACCCTAAAATCTGGTTGTATTGGCACTGGCTCCAACTCAAATAGAATTCTATAATGTGAACCTGACTTATTAAAATTCTCTCAAAGACCTGTCTTCAGTTTTGGGTTGAAGGCGGGGGAGCGTTGAAGGTTTACGTGGAGTGTGTGACTTGTAGGAGCCTCGCGATGAGTTCGGAATGTGTGGGATGAAAGGAAAGGCCGTCCACCTCCATCGCCAGGTTCCCAGTTTTCCCGCTCCTGATGCCGAAGCGCACCAGCGTGGACAGAAAAGACTCCTCCTGGGAAAGAAAGAACAGCTTACAGCGGGGGTCAGGAACCTTTTTAGCAAAAAGAGCCAAAAAAGTCACATATTAACATTTATTTCAGTGAGAGCCATGCAATTTTTTTTTTACTCTGAATACAACAGAATGTGTGAAGTCTGTGTGAAGAGGTTGTTATATTGGAGTTATCCAATACATAAAGTAGTTCTTACTAGGGGTGTAACCATTTAGTTATGAAATAATAAATATTTATTATTAGGCAGTATTTATGATCTGTGTTTTTTTAAGGATGGAATTGGTAATGTTTTCCAATCTTCCAAAGCTGCTTAATGATAAAATATGCCCCTATGGTCACAATACTAAACAAAATACAAAACAAATGCATGTGCCCCAAAGTGAACACTTGTTAAGTTTCACTTCGACGGCCACAGAGCAGCCTCTGGTATTTGGACTGTTCCTGGACAACTTTATGTTCTTACATGGTGGAAGAGTTTTTACTGTGATTGGACAATGCACAGGTGGAGACAAATGGTAACTTATGACCAACATTGGATTTCATAATAATAATACATAGATCTACAGCTGGACAACGTGGTCGTCTTTAGGAGAACCCTAAACAAGCCCACACTGATTTTTTTCATTACTATGAAATGTAACCCCTATTACTTATTGTGTTAAGAAATACCAGTTAAGATTTATCTGAGAGCCACATGCAGTCATCAAAGGAGCCAGATCTGGCTCCCGAGCATAGGTTCCCGAGGGGATTTCATAGAAATGAAAAAAAAAACAAAACAGGAACACAATGCATTTAATTACATATACGTATAAGTACATACATTCAGCCACAAGAATAATATTAAGCAGGTTTAGTAAATCAATCACTACCAAATACCAATAAAGAATAACATTTGGATTTTTCCTTTTTGGAAATTTCTTTCAAAAACCTTTTCTCTCCTGCTCTAACAGAAATAGTACTTTTGTATTGTATTTTCTGAACTAAATGCTGTTTTCATAAAGGCTGTGCATGTTTAAAAAGCCAGACAAAGTGAAGTAGTAGAAGAAGAAGGATGACTGCACATTATTTTCTCACCTTGTCTACAGAGGGCAGTCCTGACGTCCACCTCTGAGTCTCCTCTGGGGGCGCTGTTCGGTTCAGGCCCAGTCCCTTCTTTAAGTAGCGTTGATGCGAGGGGCAGGTCTGCAGCAGGTACAGGCCACAGGCCACCGCGTACCCGCCCCAGTTAGACACACCTGCAGGGGGCGACAGAGAGGAGAGCTTAAAGAGGGCCTAAACGGGTGTGCCAGAGCCTTACTCCACCCACACCAAAAATTTGAAATCTGCCGTGAAAGAGGCGTGTTCGCTGATCCAACTCCAACTGGCTACGGGGGAGGAGGGGAGGACCCACCGTGATACCACAGCGTTAGAGAGAATGATGAGGCGTGGCAGAACTGATGACATCGACTTCTACCAATGCCACTTTCTTGGCTAACCGCGAAATTCAAATGGAATAGATACAGTTCACAAGTTCAAACTCTAGAGGGCGATAGTCACTCGGTTTTAGGCATAAAATTACACTCTTGACCAAGTTTGCACTAAAATGTCAAAAATGGAACTAGAACATGTAGACAGAAGTATTTTACATCCATTTAGACAGTTTATCAGCAAAAACAAGTTGGTTTGGTGTTTAGTTGTTCTTTAAGGGGAGACCCAGCAGAATAAACAACAACATTTTTTTAAGTTTTCAGGTTTTTTCGGCCCGTTTACTCTCTTTACGTATACATTTTCACCCGGAAACAACTAATGACCTAATCTTTACAATAAGGAGTGTAATTATTCACTGATTCAACATTTCCCTGTTTTGCACATTGTTTACCATTTTACAGTTCTCCATAGAACTATATGGGAAATAATAACTTCAATGACCATTTTCTCAAAATGCATTTTTCTCACATTGTGATCTCCACTTTAGTAGCTCCTACAGACTCCAATCTTTTCAGTCTTGTACTAATAATTTGAAGGTTTGTAGATAGGGATTTTTCAATATTAAATTCCTAGACTGATTCATTGAATTTTGAGCCCTAAAAACACATGAAATTTGAATTATAACAGATTTACTCACTAATAACTAGTTTATTCAAAAACTAAACAAACAATATATCATGAATCCCCTCAGGCCAAATCGTTGTAACAAATATACCAACAAAATAAAACCATACATTTACCCCTGGCTCTATGCGTTATTTAGATTTTGTCACAAAAAATATAGGCTTATGATACATATAACACCTTTTATATGAAGACATAAAATGTGTACATAAGAGATGTAAGAGTTTTCTCCATTGTGAGATCAATAAAGAACTTACTGTGTAGGTTCTTAGTCATATAGGGGTTGTCAATCGTAGACAATACTTCTTCAGTCTTCATCTGTACTCTGTAGTTGAAGTGTAGGACGCTTCGATCGATTCTTAAGAGACCCACGAACGTGCCAAGCAATCATTCGCTGAAGAAGATCTTAGGACTATGATCGAAACGTCCTACACTTTGTCTGTGAAAGGCGCTATATAAATAAAGCTCTTCTTCTTCTTCTACACTTCAACTACAGAGTACAGATGAAGACCGAAGAATCTTTGCCTATGCTTATCCATCTTATCTTATGTCAGTAATATACAGCAAAAGATTCATATTGATATCACTCAATTTAAATTACTTTCCTATTCATCTGCAGTGTTGCGCCTTCAGTGTAAAAAACTTAAATTTAAACCTCAAATTGACTGATTTCAAGAAAATGTTACTTGTTTCTTAGGTTACTTTTTGCAGTGCACTGACTGACGCTCCCTGCAGCCACTCACTAACACGCCGCGTTCACAGGGGCAAAGTGATAAATAAACCCACTACAGGGCACACTCCATACCACACGTGATGGCGTAGTCTGCCGCGACGTCACAGGCGATCAGGTCTCCTTTGGGCATCAGGCTTTTCACTTTCTCCTTCAGTTTTCCCATCCCCAACTCGTTTCCACCGTCACCAATCCCTGAAATATCCCAACCATGATGAATCCAAGGATATGACAAGTTATAGTCTTTTTGTAATTATGATTTAGTTTGTCTGTGGTAAGTATGAATGAATGGAAGAAATGTAATGAAGTTGGGGGAAAAGGTTCATTTTCTTTAAACAAATTAGATAGAGGAAGAGTTCCATAGTATTCTGACTTACTCATTTCTCAACAGTTATGTTGTTTACCTCTATGTATGTCACTTCCTGTGCTCATGTCCAACAGCACCATTCTAAAAGAGCCTATAGTTTAAATTGAGGTCGAGGGCAGCTGAGAATTCTGCAAAATTTTGTGGCAACTGTCAAATGTCTAGTCTTAGTGTATTGCTAATTTCTCTATAATTCCTGGGCCAATCCACATGAAATAAAGTTCAATGTCTTCTCTGTCAGCACATATGAACTAAGGTCTAATTATTTTCTCATAAAGGTGTCCAAAAGTGGTGATAATATTCAAAAACACGTGCATGATGTTGGCCAGTAGAAAGGACTTTCAGCCATAAGAAAAACATGGCAGGTTTGTGAATGATATGAAATACTGATCAGGGAAAATATTTGTCTATTTTTTTTTTTATAAATGTCTTTCAGAAACTGTTTCTCTCCCATAGAGCTGTATTGGCACCTGCTCCGACTGAAATAGAATATTTTAACAGAAAATAAAGATTGCAAAAAATGTCAAACCAGGGAAAACTAGACAAAAAGGTGAAATCTGTTTTAGTGAAAATTTAGTCCAATATGTCATATGCAACTTTCTCTATATGGAATAATTATCAATGCAAAGCTTAATTACCTAGCTTTATGTCAGGAAAAACTGAACTTGTGGTATGACTGACCTGTTGTGGAAATGCCAGGAATATCTTTAGCTGCGACGAACAGGTCGTCAATGGGATCCACCAGGTGTTTAATGTTGATTCCTCTCATGTTGTAGTAATTTCCATCTGCAGCTCGTCCAGTGCGCTCTATTGCCACCAAGTGGTCGTACCTGTAATCCACAAATTAAATCACATTTAAGGGGAGACACTGCAGGATAAGTCAATATTTTCAACTTTCAGAAAGTATGAGTTTAATCTCTTAATGGTGGTGCAGCGGTTAGCGCTCGTGCTTCACAGCTAGGAAGTCCTGGGTTCGGTTTACGGACTCTGTGTGGAGTTTGCATGTTCTGCGTAGGTTTCCCCTACCACTAAAAAGATGTACAATAGTCCAGGATGAGTGTGTTCGTGTGTACGATTCAGTGTGGGACAATGGATAGAAAAAGGCTACGATCCGGAGTGGTGTGTTTACATGAATGGTTCTCATGTGTGTTCATTAACATGCACTGTCCCAAACAATCCATCAATTTATTTTTGTATAACCCAGTATCACAAAACAACTTTGCCTCAATGGGCTTCACATTCATTCAAACACATGCAATGTCCAAACAACCAAATAAATAATAAACATATAAACATTCACCTGGAAACATATACATTGCCAAATCTTCATAATAAGTTTCACAGAAAATTGTAACTTCAAAGGCCATTTTCTCAAAATGCATTTCTTGTACACTCTTGTAACAACATCTCCATCTCCACTGGCACCTACAGACATCAGACTTTAGTTTCCAGTCTTGTACATGACAATATTTTGAAGGTTCGTTCAGAGGGATTTTTCAAGATTTAATTCCTAGCCTCATTTATAGAGTTTTGAAAAAACAAAATTGTATTTTTTAAAGATGAATTCACTTATAACTAGTTTATTCACCATCAGTGTCTCGCCTTAAATCCAATGTAGATCTTTAATGGAGTAGTAGTTACTGGGTCAATCTTCATTAAAACAAAAAGTGCCACAAAGGTTATTGTCTTACATCAGCCTCTCTATCATACTGTATCTCTCTGAGGTTTGGACCCAGAACGCAACAAAGGCTGCTGTGCATAATGTGACAAAAATGCCCAATATTCAGTAACTGTGTTGAAAATGTCAATAACAATATGATATTTTACAAAACTGCTTCAACACTGAATGTTCTATTCAATTTACATTTGTCTTTTCATCAATGTGTGCCAAAATACAAAATCAGGACCAAAACAGGAACTAAATTGTGAAAATATGACAAAAAGTTAACTTTCACAAATGTTTAGGATACATTTTAGAGATTCTCAGTGATTTTACGAGACATTGTGGCTTCTTGTGGGAATATTGCATCACCTAATATTGTGATGATGATGATAATTTGGTAATATATTGTGCCGCCCTAAATAATGCAAAGAATTCAGGCACTAGACCATGCTGATGATGAGAGCACCTAAAAATACAGTGACTATATAGTAAAAACATCACTCTAGTCTATAATTGTCCCACCTGGGTTTGTTGACGTCTCCATGGTGACACAGGAAGTGCAGGGCGGAGTTTGGGCCACTGTCCTCAAAAGTGACGAGGGGAACGGGAGCAGCCAAGACACCTAAAAAGGACAGTCGTCGGGTTTATAGGCTTTAAGGAGCATCAGAGGTTATTGACATAGTAAAAAGGTGCTAATATAAGGTCAATATCAAGTCTATATATAAAAAATAGGGCAAAATCAAGCAAATTTTGACACAAGTAATCATAATGAGCTATAGTTTAAACCCTCTATACTAACAAGTTGTTTTTTTGTAAATCTGATATTACAAAAGTGCTCCAACTTCTGAATATTTGAAAATAATAAAAAATCTGTGGTAAATAGAATTGTGACACGTAGATGTGATGAAACGTGTCGAGGAAAATTAAATGGTTTGGGCGTCTCAGCAAACGTTCACTTGAAATGTGTGAACCAGGAAAGTGGAGTCAGCAGGGAAAGCTTGACCTCTCGAAAGCTTTGACTTGGCCCAGGACCAGGTGCTGGTGGAATATCCTGTTTTTCTGGAGTAATTATACTGTCAACATATGGTACTAGGTCATCAAACCAGACTTTTTTTTTTTTTTTTAGCAAAAGTGAACTGAAAAAAGAACCCGCTTGTATATGACTAACCTTGCCTGCAAGCTGAACTTTTGCGTTATTTGTGATTTCATAAACACGCGATAAACCATCCACCTTCATCGTTAGCAAGAAACCATTAGTGGTTTGGCACAATCATGTTGCAGTATTGTGGTTTAAGGCGGGATATCTGGGTGCATGACGGGGCAAAATAAACATGTCAGAGGAGGACGGACATGTAGCTGCTGCTATTAAATCTGTTTTACTAGAATCCATGGTTTTCTTTTTGAAAGGACCAAAGCGAGAGGCGCTTTGTAGATTTTTACAAACCTGCCCTTGATGTGTCCAATCAGCTCCAAGTATTCTGCTGAATATCTCTCCTTTGAATGGATTTGACGGGCGCAATCCCAGATTGATATTGTGGAGAACTACACATTGTCAATCTGGCTCTTGCCAGGTTAGGGGATGACATGACAGTGATTCTTAAAGAACAACTAAACACCACACCACCTTTTTTTTGCAGATAAACTGTGCAAATGGGTGTGTAATAGTATTATCTACATATTCCAGTTAATATTTTGACATTTTAGTGCAGGGGTAGGGAGCCTATGGCTCGGGAGCCAGATGTGGCTCTTTTGATGACTGCATGTGGCTCTCAGATAAATCTTAGCTGGCCTTTCTAAACACAATGAGTAATAGGGGTTACATTTCATAATGAAAAAAAATCAGTGTGGGCTTTGTTTAGGGTTCTCCTGAAGATGACCACATTGTGTATATCAATCCAGCTGTAGATCCAGAGCAGTACATTATGTTCCAAATGCACAAAAAACAATATTGGTCATTTCTTCTCCACGTGAGCATTGTCCAATCACGGTACAAATCTTTTTTTCCAGCATGTTAAAACATACAGTTGTCTAGGAACAGTCCAAATACCAAGGACTGCTCTGTGGCCATCAAAGTGAAACTTAACATGTGCTCTGTTCAACATGCATTTGTTTTGCATGTGCCCCAAAAACAGAGATCATAAATACTGCCTAATAATAAATATTTATTATTTCATAACTAAATGGTTATAGCCCTAGTAAGAAAACAAAAAACAACAACTTATTACTCTCTTGTTTAAAATTTCACACAAAAATGTATGGCTCTCACGGAAATAAATGTTAATATATGTGACTTTTTTGGCTCTTTTAGCTAAAAAGGTTCCCGACCCCTGTTTTAGTGCAAACCTGCTCAAAAGTGTCCTTTCATGCCTAAAACCGAGTCGCTAACGCCCTCTAGAGGTTGAACTTGTAATGTGTATCTATTTCATTTGAATCTTGCGGGTAGCTAATAAAGTGGAAGTTGTGGCTGTAGGTAAAAGTTTACGTCATCAGCTCTGCCACGCCTCACCATTCTCTCTAACGCTGTGGTATCACTGTGGCTCCTCCCCTCCTCCCCCGTAGCCAGTTGGAGTTGGATTAGTGAGCACGCCTCTTTCACGGCAGATTTCAAATTTTTGGTGTGGGTGGAGTAAGGCTCTGGCACGCCCGTTTAGGCCCTTTTTAATTATTTTCTGTTACGCCCCCCTTAGGAAGAAGAAAGCATTATATAGCGGAACGCAGTACCGGGCCGTACCGGCTTTCACCCCTGACCTTTCTTCACAACGTAGTCAGGCCTTAGTCACAGTGAAGCTAAGCGCTGCAAACGCTTCTTCATATTTCTCCAGTTGAGCCTCTCTCACCTGATCTCACAGCTTCATCGATGAGGTCCTGGTTCAGCTGCAGGCCCCTCCTGTCTGTCACCATGGTCACCTGCTTCCCCAGAGACAACAGCATGCTCGCCATGGCCATGGCCCCCGGGGGACCGTCTGTCTCGTCAGGCGGACTAACAGGGAAGCAGAGATTTATTTATTCATGGTGGGGTGCGTATAATTTGTAAAACCGTGGTCAACGATGACATTTTCAATGGTCAAATCACGGAAACAAAAAGTTTTTTCACACTTTCACTAAAAAAGTAGTTTATTTAGTTTAAATTGTTATGGACCAAATGCATTTCTTACTCGATTATTTGCAGGTTAAGAGTTTATAATTATGTGTCACACCTTTCAGGGAGCAGACCGGCCAACAGGGTGCATTCAAGGGACATCGCAACATTCTAACAAGACTTCACACCAAAACTGTGCTGAAAATTGTAAAAAAAAAAAAAATGATACAGTGTCTTTAAAGCTGCAGACATACTTGTGCATATAGTGTGTGGGGAAGCCGGTTGTTATGGCGATGGAGGAGGCGTGGGACAGAGCGAGGCAGGACAACAGCAGCTCGTCCTGAAGAATGATGGCCCCGATCCCTCGGTCACCTGAGACGACAAGAAATTAATTAGTAATTAATCTTTACAACAAGGTAGAGATGCACCAATCCTGTTTTTTTTGCTTCTGATACTTGTGGTTTGAGTATTAACCAATACCATGACAATTTCACAAAAGTAGATTTGTAGATGACATATTTGCTGTTTATGTAAAGAAACTGGTTTGCGTTGAGTGAAAAAGTGTTTTTGGTCACATTAATATAAACAACTTCCAACATAAAGCGATCTTGCAAATATGTTAGTAATTCTGTAACACTATTTCAAAAAGTAAAATGCAAACACCAAGACCTTCACTAGTGGCCAATATTAGCCTATTTCACTACTTTAGATGTGACATAGCTTCTGTTCCAGCCTTGATTTGTTGTAGTTAGCATTAGTATGATTTTCCACAGCAATCAAAAGTAGTATTGCGAAGTGTAAAACCACAATGGCTGAATTCTACAGATTTAGAGCTTTCGGTATTGTATCTTCACGGTATTGGCTCCAATATCCAATACCAGTATCGGATCGGTGCATCCCTACAACAAGGACTGTAATTATTACAATGATTCAACATTTCGCCATAAAACTATAGAGCTTTGGAACTGACATCACAGTGCAGTGCATTATGGGAATTTTGCCACCATTTTTCCGGACCACAAAACAATGAAAACACAGCCCATTTTCAATATTATTCCCTTGTAGATGATGGTGTGTTCTAACATGGCAGTCCACTACACCAGTGTTTCCCAACCAGGGGTACGGGGACCCTTGGGGGTACGCGAGGGCTTAGAAGGGGGTACTTGGAATAATTTCAGATACAAAATAAGATCAAATTGACTTTTTTTTTTGATGATTGTGTTCAAAGACAAGCAATTTAAAACATTTAATTGTAAAGAGTGAGATGATGATTGATGAGATGAGTTTGATGAGAATATTTAGTTGCCTTTTTACTGATAAATAGGAGTTTTAGTCATTCACTTTCTAACTAATCATCAAAACCATTGAGGCAGGGGGTACTTGGAGCATAAATAAAAGGCCCAAGGGGTAGGCAAGACCAAAAAGGATTGAAACCACTGCACTACACAACAGGCCTCAACTATCTTGAAGTTATTTGTCCATCTAGCTTCCCTAAAGGTGGCCACACACTAGAGGATTTTTAATCTTTTGAGACTAAAGATCTGTGCAAAGACAACACACACTTAAGGACAGACATGAGGAGACACACACACACACACACACACACACACACACACACACACACACATGAGGAGTCCCACCACAGATCATGCCATGAGAGAAAGTTTTTATTGAGCCACGCCTCCTAAGTCTGGCTAAAAATCCTCTAGTGTGTGGCCACCTTTAGTTAGGTGACTGGGCCTTCTCTGTAGCTGCTCCTAAACTCTGGAACAGCCTGCCTTTAACTATTAGAACTGCAGCCTCTTTAAATGCTTTTAAAACCTATTAAAGACATATCTTTTCACACTAACCTTTGGCAACCAAGAGGTGTTGCATTTACTGTATGTCATATATTCATGTCAGTAATATACAGCAAAAGTTTCAAATTGATGTCATTCAACAAAAAAAAACCCAAATCCACCTGCAGAGTCTGCCTTAAACAATAATCCCATAACCTATTCAAATGAAATGATCTGTTGTGCATATTTTAGTACCTGGGTCTTCGCCGATGATCTCCTCCAGTCGTCTGATCTTGTGCACGGCCCTCTTTGAAGCCAGGCTGTAGAGCAGAGGGCTGTGGGACAGTCTGAAGCTCAGGGGGGTCAGGAGGGGGTCCAGGCTCTGATGGGACAGGCCCACGGGGAGAGAGGAGGAGGAGGAGGAGTCTGGGAGGTCAGTCAGGAACATGCAGCCTGGAGAGTGACTGAAGGCCAGCGCCGGCTCTGGGAACAAGTCAACAAGCTGCTTCAAGTGTGACAAGAACAGCGTTAATGAATGAATGAATGAGTAAAATGTTACTTTTTTACAGCAAGCAAAACTACATTTTTGGGGCCATTTTAATCTCTTGACATATACAGTAACATATAAACTTAACTATTGCACTGAGTCAACATTTGTCCATAGATTTACCTAGAAAATTGTAACTTCAAAGGCCACTTTCTCAAAATGAATTTTTCTTACTTTCCAGTCTTGGACTTAACAATATTCTGAAGGTTTGTTTAGATTGATTTTTCAATATTTAATTCCTAGCCTGATTTATTGGGTTTTGAACTCCAAAATCTTTTTTTTAGTCTTAGATTTAGTCTAGTCTAATCATTAGCTTATTCAAAAACCATCCTAGGCAAAGATTCTTCAGTCTTCTGTTGTATGTAGTTGAGTACAGACGTCCTACACTGTACTACAGTACAGATGAAGACTGAAGAATCTTTGCCTACAATGGACAACTCCAGTACGTAACTAATATATCATCAAAATAAAACATCTTCCCTCCGAGATACGATTTTGTCTTGTTTTTTGGGGTTCAACACTCAATAAATCAGGCTAACTATATAGAAGAATATCTCTGAACAAACCTTGTTAAAGGTTTCATTTTCATTTCATTTTATTTATTTCAGGCAAAAAAAACAACAACAACAATACACAGTGTAAGTTGACAAAAATCTAACGAATTGCCTGAAAAGGAGTGGGAAGGAAGAAAACTTATTTAATCCCACCCCCAATCACATAAAAACACAATGAGCTTTTCTGCTGCTTCTGTCAGAAAAACAGAAGAAAAAAGTCTATTATCAGATTTTGGATTCAGTTTCAATTTCAAAGGTGTATTGCTAAAGGCACTATACCTGATCTTTTAAATGTTTTTTTTTTATGTTTTTAAAAAAAATTATAAAAAATGAAGTAGGGAGTGATCAATAAATTGACAACTATTAAATAAATAAATTGATAGTTGAGGTCCAAACACAATCCTAACTTTCCAAACACATCTAAAATCCTGTTTCTTCTTAGAGATGAGTTTATAAGCACATTTCACAACTTGGATCATAGTCATTGAAATGCTAGAAAACTTACCTCATGAAATTGATATAATATAATTGATAAATATGATTTATAAATAAATGCTTTATATTTAGTGTCTGTACATCTTTTTCCTTGGTCTGACTCTGGGTTCAGTCCTGATTAAGCAATGTCCTCAAAGACTGATGATCGATCTTCCTTTTTCCTTTTGTTTTCTCTGACAGAAGCAGCAGAAAAGCTCATTGTGTGATTTTTTTTGTTAATTGATACTGTGATGTATTTTTTTCTGCCTGAAATAAATAAACAAATGAAAATGAAAAATGCACAGTCTATTACATTCTACTACTAGGAGAAAAAAAAATAGGTATAGTCCCTTTAAGTACAAGACTGGAAAGTTTGAAGTCTTAAGGAGCTACTAAAGTGGAAAATGCATTATGAGAAAATGGTCATTGAAGTTACAAATTAATAATACCCATGGAGAAACGTTGAATCTGAGCAATAATTACACTCCTGATTGTAAAGATTAGGTCATTTATTTGTTTCCAGGTGAAAATATATACGCAAAAAGAGCAAACTGGGCCCAAAAACATAAAATTAAAACAATTAGCTTCCCCTGCAGTGTCTCCCCCTGACTTACTTGTACTGAGCACCGCTTCTATGGAGGTGACGCCACACGCCCAGAAGACAGGCACATCTCCCGACTGCGGCTCCACGGCGTCACCGTAGTCCGGCCGGGACAGGTCCTGGATGCCCAACAGAGCTGCAACACATTTCAGTATTAAGCACTGGTATGGCTGCAGATTTCCTCCCAACACCATAGAGCCCCAGAAACAGAGACATTTATAGATTTTGCTGTCTCTTTTTTGTTTTGTTTTTTTTTTAAACCTGGGTCTCCGATGTGCACTGGAGCTCCGTGGGCCAGTGGGTTCAGATGTGTGACCTCGACGGCAGCGTCCAGCATTTCAGCCGGAACGGGACGCATGGTGACCACCAGGGGGCAGCGAAAGACTCCCGCCGGCACACAGGGCACTGAGGTCTGAGCACAAACACACAGGACACAGGTTCAATTCATTGCAGAGACGTCTAACTCGTATATACTGTAGATCTACATTCTGTTCATCGGTCGAACGAATAACAACTAACTGTTAACCACTGACTGTGTTTAATTGTGCAATACATTTTATACAAACAAATAACATTGAACCATCATCAAAAAAGTAGAATTTGGTTATTTGAGGTGAGACACTGCAGGTTAATAGGGGAAATAATTATATATATATTTTTTTACTGTATAAAAACGTCCTTCTATGTTTTTAAAATAAAATTGCCCATATTTTCAGCAACAAAAACAAAATAATGAATGAAGCCAGATTTGTGTTTTAAGTTTTTAAAATAAATTAGCTACAAAGGTTTATTCAGAGGAGATTTTTGAATAAGATACTGTAATTATTAGTGAAAAAATGTCTAATTTCGCCTTGTTTTTTTATGATTTAAAACTCAATAGACCAGGCTTGGGACTAATTATTGAAAATCCCTCTGAACAAACCTTCAAAATATTGTTAATTTCAAGACTGGAAAGGTTGGAGCTGAGAAAATAGTCATTAAAGTTACAATGTCCCAAGAAAAAATGATACTTACACTCCTTACTGTAAAAAATACCATATTTTCCGGACTATAATTTGCACTTTTGGCCCTGTGACTTATACTCAGGTGTGACTTGTTTGTTATTTTCACACTGATTCTGTTCTTTATGCTATAGTTATCTGAATAACTGTTAATATGTTACGTTAGCATACCAGACTCCTATTCAGCCTGTTGTCTATTCTATTACTATTATAACTTGCCATTCAAGATGAAATGTCTGCTCTTGGTCCCGGATAAATAAATTTCCCCTCACAAATGTTTTTTGCTTCTTTGTTATGCATTTTTGGCTGGTGCAACGTACTCGGAAAATACAGTAGGTCTTTTATTTGTTTCTAGGTGAAGGTGCAGTTTATATGTTAAGAGAGCAAACTGCCCCAAATCTGAACATTGAAACAAAATGTTTTGCCTGCTGTGTCTCCCTTTAAAATATGAAATATTCTTCAATCCGTCACCTGTCTTGATAAATGAACAACTATACTCACTCAAAAGTACATGGAATATCTTTGTACACAGTCTTTCACAAGGTTTTATTCCACACACACAAAAGATCCCTCACTGGACTAACAACATAACTCACTGTGTACATGCCGACGTTCTTCTTTTGTTCCACATTTCTGACGGGGACGCCGGCTTCCTTCAGCTTGCCCTCAAAACCGAAGCTGCAGCCCAGATAGAAACCCACCATGTCCCTGCACACGTAAAAGCACAACTGGATAAGGCCTGCATTCAACACCGAGTTTAGAGCCTTTAGAGGAACATTACTTGAGCGGACTGCTGTACTCCTTCAGGCTGGACACGGTCTTCAGCATCCTGCCGCGCTCATACACACAGTACTGCGAGACGTCAGTCCTGGGAAGAAGAGAATACTGTATATAATAGCGTACTTTCAAATGTTGTGACTAAAGTTGTGATCTGTTTAGTTGAACAGGTTGGGTTCACATGCTCTGGTGGAAAGTAACAAAGTAAAAAGTCAAAATGATGATAAAGTTACGGTGAATACTTTTTACTTTTACCTACAGTATATTGTATAGTACTTTCCACTCCACTATATTTTATAATTTTATTTTATATTTTTTATATTTTAAAAGTGTAAGTATTTTATTTTCAAAGTGACCTCTCTATGATGAACTAGTTTAGTCCCAGTTTAGACTTGGTTTAGTGGTTTACTCATTTAGACCTTGTTTAGATCAGGTTTAGTGCTGGTTTATATCTGGTTTAGACCTGGTTTAGTCCTGGTTTAGATCTGGTTTAGACCTGGTTTAGACCTGGTTTAGATCTGGTTTAGATCATGTTAAGACGTGGTTTAGTCCTGGTTTAGATCTGGTTTAAACATTGTTGAACTGTAGTTGAAGTGTAGGACGTTTCGATCTTAGTCCTGGTTTCGTTCTGGTTTAGTCCTGGTTTAGTCCTGGTTGGTTTTGACCTGGTTTAGTCCTGATAGCCTTGGTTAAGACCTGGTTTAGTCCTGATTTAGCCTTGGTTTAGACCTGGTTTAGTCCTGATTTAGACCTAGTTTAGACCTTGTTTAGTCCTGATTTAGACCTAGTTTAGACCTTGTTTAGTCCTGATTTAGACCTAGTTTAGGCCTTGCTAAGTGCTGATTTAGACCTGTTTTTGACCTGAGTTAGTGGTTTACTTGTAAAGAAAAACAAAAAAAAAGCAAAACAAGTTTTTATCGAGTACCGTTTCGGATCCCTGGGCGATTGCGTAAAGAGTCAGTTTTGTAAAATGTTAACTGGGCATTTTGGACACGAATTTTCAACGTGACTTTACACCGCGTCCCAGAATTACATGGCTCTTAAAGCCTGAACCCTCCTCTTCCCAATGCAAAATCGCGGAAATATCTTTGGCAACACGCATAGTATTGTTACATGGTGTAAAAAGTTACCTTTAAATATGTTCAAATTAACACTTCATTCACACTGAGATTAAGTTGATTTACGCTGCTGAGAAGATCATTCATAAGATAATAAAAGCCTCACTGATTGGGTCAAAGTACAGCTCGGACATGTCACTGAATAACCCAACAGTATGCTTGTATTTCCACATAAGACCTAAACCCAAACAGGGAAATGGCATGTGCTCTGCAAAGAACGCAAACAACTCCGGAGAGATTTGTAATGTAGAAAATTGATACTAATATTGAGACCGTGACAGACATGTCCAGACATGCACCTAATCTTTCATTCTTGACTCAAATGCTACGGCTTTAGGCCATGTCAAAATACACACCGTGACATGAAACAATGCTTGAACGGAGAGAAACTTGCAAATCTGACTATAATATTATTTTGTTAAAAGATACATTCATTAGGTTGCGTTCATGTGACATCACAACATTGTAAAATTGAGGTGGAGGGCAGCTGGTAACTGTCAAAATGTACATTCCTAGTGTTAGTTTATGGCTAATTTCTGTAATTCCTGGGTTATTCCACATGAAACAAAAACTGTCACAAAGTTCAACGTCTTCTTTGTCAGCACATATGAACGAAGGTCTAATTATTTTCTCAAAAAGCTGTACAAACGTAGTCACATTATACAAAAGGATGTGTGAGATGTTGGCCAGTAGAAAGGACTTTCTGCCATAATAATAATAATATGGCAGGTTTGTGAATCCAAACACTATCAAATATAACATTTATCAATTTTCTTTTTGCAAATTTTATTCAAAAGCTAATTCTCTCCTATAGAGCTGTAATGGCACCTTCCATCCAACTGAAATAATTACCTTATGTCTGCATTTTGAGCCAGCGGTGCACATGAAGTCTCTCCGGATTTGCTGACGTAAAGAAGAGGCAATGGAGCCGTGTTATTCCGACAGAAATCTTCGAAATCTTTAGCCAAGGCAGATGGCAGCAGAAGAATGTTAGCTTGCTGGAATCCTGTTGAAAAAAAAACACACGCACAAAGCAGGGCAGGTTGTCAAGCATAATTTTACAGGCCACATGCACATACTTTTCTTTTCAGTACATCTTACCATAAGCTAAACCTGTTGTAGTTTTAATCCCGGGATCTTCAGTCCGAATTATCTGCCTCAATTCAAACGGACTGAGGGAGCTTAATGAATCGCGCTGGTCCATTGCAAAAACAAAACTACAAAACACGTCCCTCCAGTGCAACTACCTTTACTTACAAAGTCTGCAAAAAGTCACTGCAAGACGTATTGTGTGTATTTTAAGTTAATATGTAAACAGATAACGCAGGCCGTAGTAAACCTTTGGAGAGGTGTTGAGTAAATTTAGAAGGGATCATAATCACGGCTGCCTATCTAGATATCCTTCTATAAGCAACGCCTGCATATAGAAGAGTTAAATACTAAAACTGTCCTTAAAGAATTGCCTTTAATTCAGGATTGGATGAAACATAATCAAATTTGTACTCCAATTTGAAAGGATTCAGTGATTTTCAAATGTGCGCATTGAATTTAAATCGATTTAAAAACATTAAAAAAAAGAAATCACAAATCTAAACACAATCTAGATCTGTATTGTCCGAAAAAAAGATTCAAGATCAGACTATGCAACTAAAGCTGGACACACACTAGAGGGTTTTTAGCCAGATTTTTAGTCTGAGGAGGCGTGGCTCAATAAAAACTTTCTCTCATGCCATGATCTGTGGTGGGACTCCTCGTGTGTGTGTGTGTGTGTGTGTGTGTGTGTGTCCTCATG
>OMNZ01059950.1:0-12568 GCA_900303255.1 Lesueurigobius sanzi | reverse complement strand
TGATGAAGTTCTTCGGATAAAGAGCAAAACGTCGTCCTACACTTCAACTGCAGAGTACACATGAAGAATGAAGAATCTTTGCCTACGATCACCATCTGATCTCATTCCTTGGGGAGCGCATAGAACCTAAACCTGACCAACTGCAGCAACCCCAGATTTGCTTATCCAGGTGGTGCCTTTTTTTTGACCAGGCAGTATTTTTTTTCTCCAATTTTACTTTCTGGAATGGGAGATTAAAAATTACTCCATTGGCCAACAACAAACTCCTTTTAACAGAATTTTTTATTTATTGCTTCTCTATGTATTTGTCGTCTGAATAAAGGTCTGTTAAAAAGGTTTGTTACTGAATCTCAAGATATTTGACAACGTAATTTATCAAGACAGGTGTTAAATAGTGGATGCAATATAAAAAAGGTATTTGTGGGCATGTTGCACCTATTGGCGTTTGAATTTGTGTGTATTACTGTATTAGGGCCCCAAATCAAATATGTAAATGAGAGAGTTAGTGACTTTGCTGCTGATCCACTTTTGCGCATGCTACTCAATTCGCACAATGACCCCCTTGATGCTTAGTAACCACTTCCGAGCGTCTTGTTCGGAGACACTAAACATGTTACGTCTGTTTTTCAGTGTCTGGAGAGAGCCATGAAGTTCTCCTTCAACGAGTTCCACCTCTGGCACCAGCTGGGCCTGTCCCTCATGGCGGCGGGGAAGGTGAGCTCATCTCCCCTACAAATATAAACCATTCGTATGTTATAACAGACCCTCCATGCCACACAACACCAGACTGCGCCACGCCCAGAGCACACATGTCCCGGGACATGCCTCTGTCCCGACGTCCCGCATTCCTCCTTGAACACATACCCATGTTTTACACACGTTCAGTCGGTGTTTGTGTGTAGGCTTTGGCGTAGAGCAGATGGGCTTATTTTATAACATGCATCCAACAATATTCTCACTTTTAGGATTTTTATCACATGCTTTTCAAACTCAAGGCTTGTTGAAATTGTTAGTTGTGGTTCAAGGTTATTTAAATTTTTCTTACTGCATTCCAAGTGAGGATGAGTTCATAAGCATGTTTTACAACTTTCAGAGAGTAAAATGCCAATATAAACTAGCCTGGTCACTGCACACACTATTCCAGGCTGGCATTTTTGTTTTCTTACAAATGAATGACAGCAAAGGACCATAATGAATTTGAGTCTACTATGAGAAAAAAAAAATCATTTCTTTAAACATTGCTGATATCCATGAAAAATATATCACTGTAAAGCAGGAGTGCTCAATGTGCGGCCTGGGGGCTAAATGCGGCCCACAGACTAATTTTGGTTGGTCCTCAGGCTTCTTGCTGAGTCGGCACACATCACCAGCGGGTACTTTTTTTAGTTTAATAATTCTAGTCAATTGCAACCTTAATATCTTACATTTTAGTGTGAGACAGAGCTGCTTTTATCTCCTAAGCCTAAATGAAATTGTGGTTCCATGATTAAAATCTCTGTTAAATGCACCCAATTGAATGTTTCACAGCACCGACCAAAAGCAAAGTCACCTTTTTTGGTCCAAAGTCATTCCCACTGCTGCCTGCGAGGGGAGCCCCAGGCTAACTCTTCAACAGCCCTGGTGCCTGTATTGTTCTTATTCTTACAAAGACATTATTTGTAGAAAAAGGCTCTCTATTTCAGCATCTGTGCTCTATGCTTAAAAGGACTGGATGTTTTGCTCCTTATCCCAAGAGCTTCGTCAGCAGACCTAATATCAACTAGGGGGAGGAGCTACCCCTATTGGTCCCACCCCTCTCTGTACCATTCACTCTGAAGACTACTTTTGCACCGTTGTTTTTTACATTTAACTAAAATCTACTCTTTGAAGACATAATTTCAAATTATTATGTAAAATAACAACATTGAGTAGGGATGGGAATTGATGAGATTTTTGTGATTCCAATTCCATTGTCGATGCCGGACGTGTCTGTGTGTTGTGGGAAAAGCAAGGAATGATTATGCTTTTGGTAAAGTCGTGTATCAAAAACAGACACTGCTTTATTTTTTCAAGAAAAATGATTTCTTTAAGTTCACCAAAATACTGTGGCTCATGGTGGTACACAAGTTTTACACAAAAAGACATTGTATTACTATAAATATGGGTCAGATGCTTTGGTCAAACAGGTTCTGGACCCTAATACTGAAGCAGCCAAAAGAATGCTTTTGAATCTGTTTTTAAGCCCCATACACGATGTGTCCACTTTAAAATGTAAAATGTCACAACAGGAGAAAAATATCAGAGAAATCAAAGGCGCCATTTACAAAACTAAATAATCCTTTTCAGTTTCAGATGCGCAGGGGCTGGACATTGTTGAAATAGTAATGTCCCGGTCTCGTGTTTCCCCGTGTGTACGTGCACCCGTGTGTGGGGCAGAGAAATTGATCCTGGCGCGGGATAGAGTGACACTGCAGATCAATGGAGCGCTCTGGAAATAGGCTGGGCCCTAGAAGGAGCAGGGCCCACCTCAGCGCCGTCAGATGCCCGTCTATTTTGGGACGTCCCGCTGTGGGTGTGGGTGACGGAGGGCCATCAATGAGTGACCCACATGTATTGAGTGACTGGGTGTCTAAATGGGTCTATTAGGAGGGCTGCGTCAGGACAGGACATGATACAGTTACTACAGAAGACACTTGTGGTGGAGAAGGAGACCACACTGAGAAGGACTCTGCCCGCGCTGGGATGAGAATGGCTTTGTTAGTAAATTATAGCAATGCATCAGGAGGGCTGGGCGGATGAGCAAAATATATATCAATATTTAGATACTGGAGAAATGCAGGTGTCCAGGAGCCACACATTTATACAAGGACACTTTAAAACACTGATTAAAAGTTACTAGAATGTAGGCGGTGGTTACTCCTCTGAGCAGAGTGTTTGTACCATTTGTACCTTGTAATAGATTTAAAAATAAGACTCAAAAAGCACTAAAATACAAATGGCCCTGCAGGGGTTTCAAGATGATTACAGGAAATAAAAAATGCTAATGTTTTTTTGTCTTTTTATATAATTTTTGGTGTCAAACATAATATAATTTGTGAAACCCAGTCAATTGTCAAATCTAACTGTTTATATAGTTTGATTTTTACATATTTTGCTGCCCTAAAGGGTAATACAGTATACGATAACTTTTTTACAGTGGGGACCTGGGTTATTTGTGTAGCAATTTTGGGGGTAACGGGAAAAATGTTTATGAACTCCTGCTCTAAATGGCACAACGCTAATCTAGCTAATCATTTGCAAACATTTCTCGAGAACTAAAAGTGATTGTCTTGAAGTCTAAATGTCATACAAATGTAATAAAATGTGCAACATCGACCACCTGGCCTTGAATTTTATGTTGCTAATAATATTTAGTCCCTCCTTCTCTGATCTCAGCAACTAATCAGAATCCCTGTAAGCTGTCGCTTTGGCCCAGGAACTTTCCCTGAGCTGGCCTGCAATCATTCATGATTTGAAAACAGGCAACGAATCAGGAAGGAAGGAGGAGCTGGATCGGTTATTTTTCAAAAAAGTGTCCCTCTTTCTCTCTTATGTTTGATCACTTTAACATTGAGGAAACACTGGTGTTTCCTCAATGTTAAGCAGAAACATGGCTGCCAACATGGCTGTCAATCTGTGCCAACTGCCTCTCCGCACCACCACCAACCACACAGTTCACACAGTCACTCTGGCAAGGTGGGGAAGTGTCTTGCCCAACAACGCAGCATGGCTCTAGAGAACTGGCTGTAGCAGGTTTCGAGCTGCCAACCATCTGATTATGGAGCAAATGCGGCTACAGATAATATCGCCCAGAACTGGTGATAAAATTACAACATTTAGTTTGTGTCCTCTTACTCCGACTGAAGCTTGCTATATTTACTGCTTGAAGTAATTCATGCCTTTTCATGGCCTCATGTCCATCTGTGCTTTTTGTGACTCAGGGAGTTGCAGCTGTGTCCGTGTTTAAGGAGTGTTCCCGGATGAGGCCAGAGGACCCTTCACTGCTGCTGCTCGCTGCTAAAATCTGCATCGGCCAACTGCACTGGGTAAACTTATATAAAACACACACTTTTAAGATGCTGGACCTAAGTTTAGGCAAATATAGGCAATTTTGTCATTATCTTTAATGCATTTTTCTCATATTTTTGTCAAAATGATATCTCTAGATCAGTGGTGCCCAATGTTTTTCCAATGAAGGGCCAAAATTGGCTATGAGGGCCACTTGCAATATGCTTTTGCATATAGAACAACCAAATCTAAACAGATCTATGCTAATAGATTTAATTCCAGTACTATTGAGTAGAACATGTGGTTTTGGTGTCTTTAGTCACTATTGGCTGTCTATTCAGATACTACAAATCTAAACACCATCTCAAGGGCCAAATGAAACCTTGGAGGGCCGAATCTGGGCACCCCTGCTCTAAATTATAATTTTTCTCTATTCACCTGCAGTGTCTCACCTTAATACTGTTAAATCATGTAACTTTTTAGCTTTTTAGGACTGTGTGGGTACTAAATTGGGCCTTGCGGTGATGTCATTGTGGATACAGAGTAGAAATAGTCCATCCCTCTCTGTGTTTCTCCTCCACTTCCAGGACAAAATGCTGACTTGCTACAGTACATAACATTTCCCAACACAAACAGGTGCCGAGGTAATCCGATGATCACTGTTAGTCCTTCCACATTCACCGGTCATAATGTTTTGGTTCATGGCCGGACGCAGTAACAGTAGTAACTTTTCCAGGCCGTTCGGCTTATAACGGTGCTGTGTTGGAAGGATGAACGTGGCGGGACAGATGTTAGTGCAGCTGTTGTGTTTACGTGCTGATCAGCAGGTCATGTAATATATGTCAGGGTCATGATTACAACATTTAGGTAATGTTATGGAAATGAGTTGTTTATGAACTGATTCATTATTTTGATGAGATCATTATGAATGTTTGACTAATGGCTTTTTATGGATCATGAGGGCCAATTTTAAATCCAGGACAAACTATTGTAGCCCGTTGTACCCAAATAAAATGATATATGACAATCATACTATAAAATTACTATAAAGGTTTACAGCAATGATTTTGAGTGTCCACTACAGCCCTGTTTCATGTAAGTCTCTACAATTCTCTTTTGTTGGCCCTCAGCTTCTTGTTGGCATCTTGCGGATTTGGTACATTGCTAGAGATGGTACTTTTCCAGCAAGTTTAATAATTCTACACAAATAAAACCTCAATAACTAACATTTCAGTGGGACAGCTAATAGTTTACGCCTAAATAAAGGTGAGGTCACACATGGTCAGTGGCCCTCTGCACCATATACACACTTCATATGTGGCCCTCAATGACACAAGTTTGGACACGCTGATCAAATGGGTTCCTCTTGCATTTGAATATGATAACTGGTCTAAATTGTACCAAATTGTAGTGCGTTTCTACATCGACTGTAGCCTGGGAACACCCATGCTGCTCGTGCTCGAATCTTTTCGAACTGCTACACAGCCTGGAAACCATGGCCCAGATCTTCGCAGGGATTTGGGGACCAATCACAGCAGGGGGAGGAACGGCAAGACGATGACGCGTACTAAAGGACAGACTGGATTAGCTGAGGCTCATGGAGATGCATATGATAGACATTTGTAGCCCAATAAACGGCTACGGACAATCGTAAACCACACCCCTCCTACGAGAAAATGAACAGGTGATTCCCAGACTAAATATTCACTTGTGATATTTCGACTGGGCACTCAACACGCTTTACCATCAATCAGCCACTCACTCTATCATGTTCTCATTCACACATTGTAAACACTGAAGGCGGGTTGGGTTTGTTTGTTGGTCGGAGCAGGGATCGAAGCAATGACCTTCGGCTCCTTTGGCCCATCGTTCTACAAACTGAAACGTGAAAGGGGGTAAAGAGTGGAGACATATTTAGATCCTGAACGCTGGCTGTTCGATATCCAGTGATAACTAGAACAAGAACTAGACAACAACTGCAGCTCTGACTGGGCATTAGCGAGGGACTCTAGTCAGCCTTGGGACTAGTATCAATAGCCTGTCCGTCCATGGCTCTCCTCACTGTGGTTCTCCTCGAGGTTTCTCCGTTTATCCCCAATGGGGTTTTTTGAGTTTTTCCTTGCTGCTGAGGAGGGTCTAAGGATGGGAGATACTCTAGTCTTGTTTTGTTTGGACATTTGCTCCTTGTTGATGTATACTGCACTCTAAACCCATACGCCATCCATCAAATGTCAGCAGTTTTCTTAAAAGTGGATAAAGATCAGATTAACAAGAAAGTCACAATTTGTTTGACTCATATTTTACTAACAAGTTTACACGTTACTGAAGAAGCTAACAAGTCCATCAATACTGTAAAAACAACACAAAAAAGGCTCTTGTTGTCACAGCCGCTCAAATGGCCAGTCTGTTGAGCCACTTGGTGTTGTATTGAGCACCAGAAAGTCGGTCCCTGATGTAAAGCAATATAATTTACAGATTAAAGATCAGGATCCATTGTCCATCTGGAGCCAATGAGCTGTCACCGTTCTGCACGGCACGGGGCCCCTGCATCACGCACACACTGAGTAATCCATCCCAGGCAAGTGCATTTAGGTTTAACCGTTACTTCAACTGGCAAAAGCTTAAGAAATGGGTCTATTCTACAACATTCATATGACCGGGAAGTACAGGCATATTGAACTGAATGAATAATGGGAAATTGTTAGATGAAATAAAAATGGTATGTTGGCTTTACATACATGTAACATCATCTTATTGAGCCCACAGATAATGAGTCTTCAATCTTTCCCCTGTGACTCAAGTGTGTCCTTTTACAAAATGAATACATAACTTGGGAAGAATGGTCTCTAGGTCTTGATCTTTCTAAAAATACACAAAAAAAAAACTATTATAATGGTCATTTGGTATAATGTACTATCTCACAATAAACGAAATAGGTCCAATACATTAGGATTTTGTCTGGGACCAAACAAGGTCAACTTGGAACAAATGGACTTGTAACAGGCTGAGGTCTTACCTCACAAAGATGAGATAAAACTTGATTGATCTTACAATGGGGAAATGTGCTCATTGCAACAGCTCTTAACACAGGAGGTGCAAACAGTTGGGAACTGTGCCATCAAAGGAGAAAATAAATTTAAAATGTAGAAATAATCATGATTACAGAACTAAACATCGCTTAACATCTCTGAATAAACTGTACAAATATCTCTTATGTACAATTAAAAAAAAACAACACACGATAATCATCTTGTACCTCAACATCTGAACCGAACTACCAGTGGGTTCGGCCAATCGCGGGCCAGGATTACAAGAGGTGAGTTTGTGCATTTTTATCAACTGGATATAGCAGCGCTTCGACCAATCAGCTCGAAGTATTCGGCTGAATGCCCCCCCTTTCCCTGGACGGATTTGACAAGTGCAATCCTAGATTGATATTGTGCAGAACTCGACTCGTGCTACACATTATCAATCTGGCTCTTGTCAGGTTAGCTGAGGTCAACTCTAAATAAAAATAACAGTTGGAAAGAGAAACTAAAGCTGGCCACACACTAGAGGATTTTTAGCCAGATTTTTCAGTCTTTCTGAGTCTGAGGAGGCATGGCTCAATAAAGATTTTATATCCTGTAGTGTGTGGGCAGCTAAAGATGTCATGGCAGGGGTATGACACCTGGCCTATTCACAGTACAAGTATAATTGAAAACTATATATAATTGAAAGATACTCAGCAACATTTATATTTATACCAAAAATCCAGCATATGATAGAAAAGATGTTTTCATGTATGCTTTGATTCTCAAAATGATTAATCAAGAAATCAGAATGAACCCACATAATAAAGGGTTGGATTAAACCAGTTGGATACAAAGGGACTCTCTCCTACTTCCACAATCCCTGCACCAGTTCCCAATCCAGTCCTAAATTTCTAGTGCTAGTGAAACTTGTGCTTGTGTCCTCATGCGCAGCTGAAATCAACCCAAGTTCAATTGCAGTGTCTTTTTAAACCACTAAGCGTCCTACACACATGACCACTAAACACCATTGTAAATAAAAGAGTGATATTTACAGGTTGCGCGAGGGTCAGCTATGAACAGTGGTTTTAGGCAGTGATGCGGCTCAGACACAGAGGAAAAGAGAGAGAGAAAGGGTCAGGATTAAGCGGCCCAGAGCACATCTGTCCACAGCTGCACACACTCTAAGGAGCTTATGCCTTAATCACAATGGGACACTGTGGCTATTGAGCAACAGAGCGTTACATCACGGCAAACTGGGCCACGGCTCTCCTCCGTAGACGTCGATGGACAACATGGTGCAGCACAGTATGCCGTGGAGTATGGTTGATTTGGTTTTCTGGTGGTAATGATTATCAATGTTTATCTGCATTTTAGGAGCAAATTCAGGCTTATTTCACCTTTTGATCCCTGTTTTAAACATCTACAATCCCCTTGAAGGGCTAGGATGAAATTCAACCTACTGTATGTATCGCCGTCACTGAGACCAGACCCAGACGTAACATGTAGGGAAATGAGAATTAACCGGAGTTCACGGATGGCTAAGGCCAGGCGAGTACACTTGTATTGTTATATTTGTCTTAAAATCGTAACTAAAGTCATCCTCTGCTTCGGGCGGTTCACACTTCCCTGTGATTGGTTAAAAGCCCACTCACTCACAGCTTGACAAACACTGACCAAAAGGATGAGTGAGTGTGTGACATAGATTTTTATCACCATATTGCTTAGCTTTCTCGCTATTTTTTAGCAACTTTGGGATTTTGGTGGTAGACCCTGGAAATGGCAATAGGGCAGGCCGCTGTTTAGCTGTTTAGTTGTTAAAAGGTATGACTCAACGCTCCCCATTTGATTGTATCTTCATATTGTGATTTATTTGTGTTGATAGCTCCATGCTCAAACAGACAAGTTTCCCCACTCTCTCCTATTGGTCCATCTTTGTCAAGCTATGATTAAATGACAAGTTGAATTAACTGGGCTTGGCAAGTACAGTACCTCACCATAGTGCTGTTCAGAACCAACAAAGCATCAAAACTTGGTATATTTCAGCCTGTCCTACTCATCATTCACATATTAACATATAATATGGATGAATTATGGATACATAATCAGGACTTGTGCTCTAATAATCCATATTTTGTTTGCTTGGAAAAATGATAACTGTAAATGCCCACAGGAAGATTCTTGAGTAACACCTCTCGGTCCAATCCACCCTCGGAGATCACCACGAGATTGTGTCTGTGAAAGAAGCAAAGCAGCTTTTCTCAATTCCTAAAAAGCCGTTTGGGAGGGCACAAGGTTTTTGCCAGACAACTGCAACATGCTCTGATTTCACATCATTTAAGGCAGAGAGAGAGAGAGAGGGACGACTAATCCTTCTCAGATGAGCATGGGCCGGCTGTGTTTTTTTAAAGACTGGCTATTGTGTGTTGGACTCAGAGATAAGGAGAGAGAAGAGCAGTAGCATACTGTATAATGCAAAGCTGCAAAGAGGTATTCAACCCCAAACATGTGCCAACGCCTTGCCTCAAAGCAGGAAAGGTCCAGGTTCAATTCCCAAACTGGGTTATCCAGGTGCAACTAAGCAAGATTACCATATTAGTTTGCTCCTGACAGGATGCTCCAATGACAATGAAAGATGAATTTCCATGTAGCAAGATTTGGCAAGTTCCTCGTCAACAGATGTGGGGGCTGAGGCTCTCCTCTGTGACCTAAACACAAGCATCACTTGTATTGTATTGTTCAGCACAAGAACTAAATAGGAGGTGTGGCGAAGCAGACCATGAGATAACAGAACAAACCAGTATAGTTTTTGGGAGCTAAGCTGACGAGATTTTGCGAATGGAACAAAGCGTGAAAATATCAAAAGTGTCCAAATTTAACACTTTGTCAGGGTAGGTCATAAGGCAGGGTTGCCAGTTATCCACAGCCAGATCTGCCCAAAAGTATCTCATAACCTGTGACGTAAGGCATGAACCGTTATTTCCAATGTAATTTGCTAAATGACTATACAGTCTCTCGCTTCTCGGATGATGCAGCTTTCCCCCTCCTCCATCTCCCTCTCTCTCTCTCTCTCTCTCTCTCTGAAAGAGCAGCCCTCATGACTTTAAAGTAACACTGCTGAAGTTTTGACCCTAATATACGATGAATGTGAGTTATTTTAGCTGTTCTTTGGTTCAATATAGCGTATGGCTCCTACGCTCCGAGTGGGCTGCCCTCTTCAGATACTGCACTCATAGGATTTGGTTTCGTGAAGAGAGAGTACAAACTTCTTTTTTATACTTGGTGGATATTCATTGCGTTATGTTTTTCACTATTTGCCACATAATTTGTCATTAGTAGAGGCACTGCAAAAACCAAGAAAGGGTCTATATTTCACCCAAAGAAACACTCCTAATTCTGCTGTAATATCACGGACCTGGCCACCTCTCTGGAGCTCTTCCCCAGGATAACTTTTTCAGAAATGTATATTATTTCCCAAGGTGACTACAATATTACATTCAAGAATATGTATTTACTTTCACTCTGAGCGTACCTTATCCCTACAACATTCCCACATTTAATATCCAGAAATGCTCCAACATTTCTGTTTTGACTAGACATCGGATGAGCTTACTGCTAATGGACAGCGTTTTTACTAACACTTCCACATCCTGTTGTTTGTCCTCTAAACTATGACTGTACTCTTGCACACTCAGCACTGTCCTTTACCTGTTTTGATCCAGCCTGTGTCCTTGAGTGACTTTGTTTTCTTCTGTGTCCAGTTTGAGGAGGCGATGTCCCTGTCCCAGAGAGTGATATCCATGGGGGAAGAGGCCGGAGAGTTCCTGCCCAGAGCTTATCTGGCCTTAGGGCTCTGCTGCAGCCTGCAAGCCACAGAAGGTAATGGGACCAACACGCATCTGTGTAAAATCTGTAATGGCCATGCACTGTTATTGTAATGTACTTTAAAATCAGCTTTTGTGAAGGTTCTCAGTCGTACAGGAGTTGTCCATCGTAGGCAAAAATTCTTCAGTCTTCATCTGTACTCTGTAGTTGAAGTGTAGGACGTTTCGATCTTACTCCAAAGATCGTCATCAGCTACTGAAGGCCTGGAGCACGCTGTGGGTTTATAAAGGCAGTGAACCAGCAGGAGGAGTCAGCCTCTAGGCCCCTCCTCTCTTAGTGCTGAAAGTACCTGCTAAGTACTTAACGAGCTACGTACTTATGAAAGCCAACAAACATTCATTTGAGGACAGTGAGGTTAGGGTCTTATCGAAAGAAAGTAAATACTTGGAGAGAGGAGTCAAAGAAGCCATTTTTGACGATCTTTGGAGTAAGATCGAAACGTCCTACACTTCAACTACAGAGTACAGATGAAGACTGAAGAATTTTTGCCTACGATTTAAAATCAGCTGTTTTAACATTGTTTTACCTTATCTTTAACTTTACGATGACAAATTTTGATGCAGGATCAGAAATACCAAACAGCTGAAGTATTTTTCTTCCTTCACAGCCTCCATTAAAGCAGACCGTGATAATTTCAACAAACGAGCACTAAAGGCACTAAGCAAGTAAGTTCAAATCTAACATGTTTTTAATGTCATGTTATGAGGTTCCCTTCTACAAAGCTTCAACCAGAGACAAGAAACACTGCAGGTAAAAAACAGTTTTTAGCCAGTTTACGCTCTTAACATACAGTATGCTCATAATGGCGTAATCTTTACAATAAAGAGTGTAGTTATTGCACTGATTGTTTCTCCATAGAACTATATGGAAAATTGTGACTGAGAATTATTTAAAAACATATTTATAAGGTATTAATTATCAGATCACAGTTTTTTTGGAAGTTTATATTTAATCTAACAAGGATCAGTCACTTTTTCACTCTGCAAATTCCCCTGCAGTTTCTTAGCATAAACAACAAATATGTCATCTACAAAGCTACTTCTGTGAAAATCTCACAGTATCGGTTGGTAGACGAATAGCTAGTTTATTCTAAAACTAAACAATACAGACTGAGAACCGACACAAAAATAAACAATACAGAGTGTCCATAAAGTCTCTTTACAATAAAAAAAAAAGGAAGTTGATAAGATATCTTAACCAGATTTGTTTAAAATGTAATCAATGGTTGTCACCTCTATATGGGCACCATTAGTTTAATGCACTTCTATATGGGCACCATTAGTTTAATGCACCTCTACATGGGCACCATTAGTTTAATGCACTTCTATATGGGCACCATTAGTTTAATGCACCTCTACATGGGCACCATTAGTTTAATGCACTTCTATATGGGCACCATTAGTTTAATGCACCTCTATATGGGCACCATTAGTTTATGCACCTCTACATGGGCACCATTAGTTTAATACACCTCTATATGGGCTACATTAGTTTAATGCACCTCTACATGGGCACCATTAGTTTAATTCACCTCTATATGGGCACCATTAGTTTAATGCACCTCTACATGGGCACCATTAGTTTAATGCACCTCTACATGGGCACCATTAGTTTAATACACCTCTATATGGGCACCATTAGTTTAT
>OMNZ01059939.1:9192-27888 GCA_900303255.1 Lesueurigobius sanzi | reverse complement strand
TTTTTTAACAAATATGGCCTCTTTGACTCCTCTCTCCAAGTATCTACTTTCTTTCGATAAAACCTTAACCTCACTGTCCTCAAATGAGTGTTTGGTGGCTTTGAGATGGAGATGCACAGCTGACTCAGGACCGTTACCGCTAGAATTCCCTCTTCAGTGTTGACCCAGCCTTGTTTTCAGTAATTGTTTTGTCTCTCCAATGTAATGTTCTTTGCATTCCTCTTCTTTGCAATGAATAGAATAAACTACGTTGCTCTTTTTGTGGTTTGGGATCTTGTCTTTATGGTGAACTAGTTTTTGTCGTAATGTATTCATTGGTTTGAAGTAAACTGGGATTTTGTTTTGTCTAAAGACCCTCTGCATTTTCTCTGAGACTCCGGATACACAAGGCACAGCTGCTCCTCTCCTTTTTGGTTCTGTCACCTGTTTTTCCTGTTCTTTAACTAATCTTTTCCTTTGAGATTTGGCGAAAGACCATTTAGGGTAACCAATGGACAACTCCTGTACGACTGAGAACCTACGCAAACGGTTTCAGCGTGCTCAAGTCTTTAGTAGCTGATAACGATCTTTGGACTAAGCTCAAAACGTCCTACACTTCAACTACAGAGTACAGATGAAGACTGAAGATTTTTTTGCCTACGATGGACAACTCCTGTGCGACTGAGGAACCTACACAAACCAACACTAAAATGGACTGGGAACTTTAGACTATACCACTATAACTTCATGCAGTTTATGGGTTGAACCAAGCTGATTGGTGTTTACATACACTTTAATTGGCCTTTACGCCCCTGCTGACCATTTGACTCGACTTGTGACTCATACACCTACAGAACATCGCCGCACAACAGGTCTAAATGCGTTGATTCCACCACTTGGTTCCACGCTGACAGACAGGTAGCAGATTTCTCCAGACATATGCCCCATTCATTCCCCTGTCATCTCCCTGATCAGGGCTGAAACAAGTTGTGGCAGAAGAGAGTAGGAGACAAAGCCCCTCCCCCTCGGTCCGTTGTGCGAGGCTGGCACGGCGATGGCACGGCGCTGTCACTCAGGCAGGTCGCCGTGTGCTCCGGGACGTGCCAGTCTTCATTACACTTGGCATCTCCGATTTCATGCCCTCCGCGCGCCACACGGACCGTCATTTTCGGCAGCCGACAGCAGCTCTCTCTCTCCCGCTCCCCTTCATTTATTACACATCCACTGTGCTCAATCAGCGTCTCAATTAACCTCACTTCAGATCACATCCACGCGCCCGTCACTTCCCCGCGAGGGTGACAAAACGTGACACACACACAAAAGCCACGCGCGCATGGAAACTACAGCTGTGGATGTGGTGGGAGCTGCGGGGGAATAGATCTAGGTGGTAGAGTTCAGATTCCCTGGGGTTGATAAAGCGGATTTCTAGCTTTGTCAAACTCTAGATTCACAGGTAAACGATCACACTAACTAACCTATTCTCACAAAGAGACAAGACTGCCATCTTTATACAGTTGTGCTCAAAAGTGCTACAAACCCTTTTAATCTTTTGGGCCATTTTTCAGAGAATGTGAATGATAACACAACAGTTTTTTATCCCACTCATGGTTATGAAGCCATTTATCGTCAAAGAACTGAGTTTACTCTTTTGAAATCATAATGAAACAGAAACTACTCAAATGTCCCTGATCTAACGTTTACATGGCCTTCAACAACTGCCAGGACAATTGTTCAGGAGCAAAGAAAAACTCACTTCAGTTGAAATACAGGACTCTCTTACAAAATGTTTGTTTCAAGATGCACAATATGTAAACTTTTGATCAGGGATTTTGGCTAGTTTCTGAAGTTCAGGGGTGCCCAAAGTGGGTCAAATTCGGCCCTCCAAGGGCTTTGATTCAGCCTTTTGATTCAGTCAAAGTATTTACTTTGACTCATTTGTGCACTGAATAGATTCCCAATAGTAGCTAAGGACACCAAAACATCATGTCTTACTCAGTAGCACAGTAATTGAAGGGTATTTAACCATATATCTACTTTAATTTGGTCTATGCAAAACAGTATTGCGTTCGGCCCTTTGCCATGATTTTGGCCCTCCTTTGGCCCTCCATTGAAAAAACTTTGGGCATCCCTGCTCTAGTTGAAAAGAGTAATTGAGGATAAATGGCTTCACGTAACCACAAACCATCAGTGAAATAAAGATTTTTGTGTCATTCATAATCTATGAAATGCATAAGTTCATGTAAACGTTTGTGCACAACTTTATTTAGTAGCTGAAATCATTATTCTTTTACTCCCCACAACTTGCAACTTGGGTAATTTTGACAACAGATCTTCATTTTATTTTGGTCAAGATTTAGTCAAACAATTCTTTTTGATTTTAGTATAGTTTGAGTCAACAACAAATTTAGTCGACAAAATCTAAACATAATTTTGTCAACATTACACTCATATTATGGAATTCAAACATATTAAGCCATATATTCTTCTTTATGGAGCTTCTTCCACATGAACAAAGCCCTTCTTTTCATATTTAATTAGCTTTTATTAGTCTACGAATGTTCTTCAGTCATAGTTTTAGTCTCATTAACTCATTTCTTAGTTATTTCTAACGAAATCAAAACTGATAACCACCACTCGAGTTTATTTTCTACACAAGACCAAAACGATTACCAATGTATTTCAGGTTAATGGATAGGTTTTAGTAAACTAACAGTAGTAGCAGTGGTCAATAGTGGCAGCACTTGCAGCTGCCGTTTAGAAAAGGTCAAACATCGCAAATTTCCCCCGTTTCTCCGACAACAAGCACTTCCCGCCCGCGTGAAGCCAAACAAATATGTGGCGTGGCTTTCTAGTTGGCCAAAGTGTGCTTCCCCTTACCTCTCCCGAACAGCTCTGACAGCATCAGTCAATTATGCTAATCTAATAAAGGCGCTCTTTTCCTGCCCCGCGGCTGTATGTGCGTCTGTGAACAAGGGGGACAGAGGCGGAGGTGGGACAGAGGACAGCGCGGCCCCTCCGGGTGTCTCCCCTCCTTTGAAGTGTCCCTCTCCACGTTCCCGGGCCGAGGGGAGCGGGGTGTGACTGCTCCTCTCTCGAAAAGCTGGAGCCAATTGGAGTAGTTTTTTTTTTTTTTTTTTTTTAATTTTCAAATGAAGAGCACGTGTCTCTCCTCCACCGGCGCAGAGGGCAGAGGGCAAGGGGCGCTTCCTCAAAGATGGACATCCCTTGTAAGGTTTTTGAAAAGTGACAATCGTTTATCTGTGCACAGACAAGGGGCTACATCTGACTGGGCCATGCGTTACGTAATTGAAGTCAACTAAAGTATTTGGATCATAATGGTTTTCGTATTGAGTTTCACGAAAAGGATTAAGGCCCATTTGGAGCATAATGTTATCGATTTTGGAGTTGGGTCATAACACATTAGCTAAGCACCCTTTGCTACAGTGGCTTTAGCTGAATTTATGACATAGTTAAAGACATAAATCCCAATTGTAAAGGGGAAAAAATGAAAAAATCACATGGAACTTTTAACCAGGGCTGCACACTGTATTGCACATTATTCAGTAATGCTATATCTGTATGCAAGAAGTCACAATAAGTCACTTTAGTCTTACATCTGACTGAGATACGTTTTTTCTTTCTGCAAACTCAGCCTAAAACCAAAAATGCATGAAACTGAAATATGTGGAAAAGTTCAATTTTAATCTAGTTCTATTTGAGCCTTATTTTGGTCCTGATTTTAGAGTTTTTTGAAGACAAATGACTTAAGATTTGTGTTTAAATTGAATGAAACCTACCTTGTTGAATTAGTAAAATATTGCAAAAAAAAAATCATCATCGCAATAGTGTTTCCAATATCACGCAGATTAACTAACTTAAATGTTACATTCTTATGTAGATCAGTGGTTCCCAACGGGTCACTTGGAACACCAAAATGGGTTGCAATGAGTTTTGACCGTTCTCCAAAAATAGAAATAGAAACTGGACACAAAGTGCTCAGGAAGTCAGTACCACAAAAGTCGTTTTTTGGGGGGAAGGTGCTCTTTGGCTACAATTCTCAATTTACATTTTCTGAAAAGCCTTTATTGTACTGGGCTAATATTAAAATCTTTTAAAACACGTTGCTGGTTTCTTACACGCAAATAATCGTAGTAAAAATAATATTTCAAATCAATAGCTGCTGATAATTTTTTTCTGATAGTCAATGATAATGATCAATGCTTGAATCAAAACAATACAATAACAAACTAAAACTGTAAAAAGTTTATAATTGAAGTCATAAATGGGTGTTTTTCCGATTGTAAGAAGGTGTGCCCTGAAGCTCATTTGAGAATATTTTTTACTTCTGAATCCCACTCACTCTGTCCGTATTGGCTGTACTGGTACCCAGCGGTGACGGGGTCCACGCTGTAGCTGGTGGCGCTGTACGTGGGCGGGCAGTAGGACTGGGACGAGGCCAGGCTGTCCACGCTCTTGATGGTGTCCGAGCGCTGGCTGCAGCTGGCGGAGATGGGGTTGGAGCTGTCCAGGCTGCTGTGCAGGGGCGAGATGGAGAAGTCGTGCTGGCTCTGGGACGGCACCGCGCTGGGGTTACTCAGGATGCTCATCACCTGCAGCGGGACGGGAGCAGAGAGAGAGGAGGAGGAGGGGGAAGTGAGGTTCGGTTAGGTGTGTCTCATGATCAGAGAGGAAGTTCTATCTGTAACACATTCTTTACACCAGTGCTCTCAACTGCTGGGATGGGGAGCCATTCTCAGTGGGTCGTGAGGCTTTCCTACTATATTTTTCTCAACATTCATCTCTATAAAGATTTACATTGAGTTGTTTTAATGACAGTATAGGCTTATTTCTCAATATTTTACATTATGTGACCAATTGAATTCTTATTTAGGTGGCGGTTTGTCATCTTGGATTATGGTGGGTCCTGACGCCTCACCAGCTGAGTAACAAATACTTTACACCAAACTCCAGCTCCTCATTTGCATAAATCATGTTTTGGATCTCCTCTTTTCTTTTCTATCTTGTGTACACCTTGTTTGAGATGTACTGTGACTCTTGACAATAAGGAAGCTTGGATTAACTTATTCAAGAATGTGATTGAAGGCAGTGGAACTGACTTAAAATGAGATTGCCAATGGAACAAGTATATTTTTTCTTGCCTTCATCTTTTTTTGTCTCAATTCAACTTCTTATTTTACTAATTAATTTTTCTTTTAAGTGAAATAATGTTTGTCCCATTAGTAATATTATTTTAAAATAGCCCAAATCTACACAAAATTCACATGAATTCTTAAATCCAGGACTTTAAGCCATTTATCTGTATTTTTTTCCCCGATGAGGGAAGGTAGGATTTTAAAAAACAAATCCCCAAATGTTGAGCTTGTTTTGGGCTTAACAGCTGCCTCACAGTTACACCGAAATACACTCTTTAAATTGTTTTTTGTTTCATGTCAAGAGGCCTTCTGATTAAAGAATTTGTATTGTCTGGAGTCAACAATCTGGACATACAGTATATTTGTGTACCGATTGGTTATTATTGTATATTTTTGTATGTTTACTTATATCTTTGAATATTGTAGCATCCGTTTTACAAGCCGATAACCCCTGTCCGTAAACCGCGGTTGTCTTCATTCACATTTGTTTGCAACATACGTGTGGTCAGCTCGGAGCATGCTCAGTGCGGCCCGTTCGACCGTGCTCTCCTGGGGCGGTGGGGGAACTGTGGGTGTTACATTTGGAAAATTGAGGATCAAAGCCCCTACTGAGTTATGGGAAAATACTTTTCTCATTGCAAATATAGCACCCATCCCAGCGCTTCACGGTGCAGATACCAATACAAATACACCATTTCAACTTCGAAATAGGGAAACTTCCACATCGTTTTTTTTTTTTTTTTTTTTTTTTCACAAGTGCAGGGGGAGGAAGGATGGCACAAGGACAGTGCAGGCAGTGAAGGGTGAAGAGGTTAAAAAAAGAAGAATTTGAACAAGAGAGGCTGTTTCCATTAGCCGCTGGTGCCAGTAAGTGCTCTGCGCTGGGAAAGAGGGGTCCCATGGTGATAATAGACTCACCATTGGTGCCAGACAGCCCCCCGTCCCAGAAACCCCTAGGCCTGAGCCACAGCCTACAGCACAACAAGCACCGAGGGAGTCCCTAATCCCGCGCCCCTAGCCTACCCATCTCATGAATAGTAATGGGCTTGGAACGGGTAAATGATCCCCTCAGATCCACACACAAAGTCCAGCCTCGACGAACCCAACAGAGGGGCTGCTGATAGTGCAGGTTGGGCCTGGGCTGCACATTACACACACTGCATCATTCACATAAGAAAGCCTCCCATTCAATATTCCAGATTATTGTAATAGCTTGTGACACTGGTCCGAAGGAGGGTTGAAAATGTGTTGAAGCGACAGTAGAGCACAAATTTCCTCATGTCACGGTCCCAACCCCACCCCACGACAGCGACAATAACATTTCAACCTTTTCTGATTGTGTTTAAATCGTGCAAAACTGGACCTATTCACCAGCACAAAAACATATATCGAACTCAAGTTTGGAGCTTAACGCTATAGCTTTGACTGCAGTGTCTGCGGCTACCTCTGATCAACATTCTGACTTTTGGTATATTCCAAAGCCCTTTAATGCATTTTCATATTAGGTGCCATTTATTCATTTTTGATAAGCTTTATATACCTACAACCAATAGAAATGTTCAAAATAGGCTATTGAGCGTCCACGTTATAGAATTTGATGATGTCATAATTTCAGTTGGGCCAATATGGGAGATGAACAGTTTTTGAAGGAAATCTCAAAAAAGAAAATCCACAAATGTTGAACCTGATCATCATTGGGTAGTGTTTGGATCTACGCATCATGCCATTTTGATCTTTTGGCTGACAGTCCTTTCATTTGACCGAAATCACGCACACGTTTTCAATATTCTCACCATTTTTGAATACTTTTATGAGAAAATAATTAGACCTAGTTCATATGTGCGAGTTTTGGCGGAAAAGTGGATAAGCCCAGTCATTACAGATGTGTTATATAAACTATTATATACCTGCCCACCACCTCAATATTAAACTATAGGCTCTTTTAGAATGTTGTGATGTCACGTGAATGCAACCTATAGCTTACATAGACAAAACATTTTGATATTGGTCCACATTTTATCATACGGCTATAGCTTTTGTATTAAAATGAGATGTAACTCTGATAATTATATGTTAATTCCATGTATGTATTTTAACATACTACAACCACAACACCAGCTAGCACATATTGTATCCACTTTCCTAAGCATTTTTCCTAGCATTCCCTAAGCATTTAGTTTACACAGAATATGTGAGTTTTTGTGCTAATGCTAATCTGCCCATTGGCCTTGTATTGTATTGTGGCCTTTGCTTTTGTAATTCACGCAGTTTCTCCAAGTGAAAGGGAAAGTGGGGGTCGATAAAAAGCCAATTGTCCTCCACATGGTTTTCCCTCCAAACCTTCCTCTCAACATCAGGTTCATGTTGAGTTTCGCCATGCTGCACTGACCTCTGACCCGCGGGCTGCTAAACCAATTAGCCCGTCGTGGAGGTGCTCGCACACAGCCGTTAGCCGTTAGCATGTACGGCGCACTTGAGCGTTTGCACGCGGACATACGCGAAGGCCGGGCCAGAACAGTCCACAAATTATCCACCGAGCCAAAAATATCCCACAGAGGAAAAATTAACCATCTTCAGTAGATTTATCATCTTCTTCAGGAATGGCCGCCCAGGAAATATGTTGCGTAGAAGTTATTTCCACATGTTAATTCTATCAGTATGGAAACCCCCACCGTATATTCTATAGGCACTACATCTGTGCACCAAGCATGTGACACGGGCTATAACAGGGAGATTCATGGACCCTTCAGAAACTAGGCATGCCAAATATGAGAAAAACATGCAGGACTATTTAGGATTTGATAGTATGTTTTGCCGTAGAAATGTTGGTATTACAAATGTCTAAACCAGGACAAAAGGTCATTTTTGATGCACCTTTACGACTTGTGTTTTTTGCACCTCTTTGAAAATGAGAGGCCTGTTCAAAGAGGTTCAAGTATATCACAGTTAATGTTGCAATATCAGTTTCATTTGCCATATATTTTTCCAGTCATAATGTAATTTTTATCATACGCTGAGATTGTCTTTGCCTGTCAAGTGTCCCGCGGAAAAGACTGGGGGCCACAAGTCCATTTTAGTCATTGGTTAATAAAAGCCTGATTAGATAACTTCTTAGAAAATAGAATTGCCAATTAATGTCCACGCTCGGGTTCTTCAAAAGAAAATGACTCTTATCAATGTCGCAATTTTAGCCAATTACCCTGTCACATCACATGACGGGTCTGGTCATCTGAACAGAGGAGTTTATCTGGTTTTCGCAGGAAGCAAACCAAGCACTTTCAATAAATATGATAGTTTCTCTGTCTGGTCATCGTGATCTGCACTTCATAAAGCCATTCAGGTATCCACACTTGTTATTTCCAAAGGTCCTGACTGGTGTTTTTGCGAGATGGGTGTTAGGTTTACAGGCCCGTAAAGCTCGTGCTTTGTTTGTGAAGCGATACTTTGTGATGCAATAAAAGTGTCCTTTATTGCCGCTGACTAACACCCGTCTTTTATTGTTTCTGTGGCTCTAATGTGACAATCTGGCAGGACGAACTGATGAAATGAACTCAATAGGACCTTACGAGTCAAAACAATGAATAAATGTTGATATTACTTGTGTATTTGACCCATGAAAGACGCTAGAACTCTCACACTCACATTATACATCAATTATGGTCAGTTTTTATTAGTCATTATTTAGTTTAAGGTAAGATAGTTCTTTATTGATCTCACAATGGAGACATGTTCTTGTTACAGCAGCTCTTAGGACAGGAGCACACAAGCTAGCTTTGATTTTTATTAGTACTTCATGCATTTAAAAAAAATAAATCTATATTAATTTCAGTATAATTCTGGTTTTGGGACAGTACAAGGTCTTTTTAATTTTTAGCACTCACAATACCACATAATATTAAGAGATGTCTATACAGTTTTATTGATAGATGCTGAGAGACATTTGTTTTATTTTCTCCATTGTGAGATCAATAAAGTACTATCTTCTCTTCTCTCTCTCTCTCTCTCTCTCTCTCTTGTCTTGTGACCTGGCATGGTGACTGAGTGATTAGTGGAAGGTCCTGGGTTCGATCCCCAGACCGTGTGGGCTTTTCTGTGTGGAGTTTCCCCGTTTGCCATGAGTTTCCTCTGGGTTCTCTCTGGTAAGTTCAAATGAATGTATTATTTGGGGTGATATTGCATTGCATCGAAGAAGAAGAAGAAGAAGAGCTTTATTTATATAGTAGAGTCACAAAGCGCTTTACATGAGATGAGATCGAAGAAAATTCTTAGTTTGTCAATCCTTTCAGTGGCAATGGCGATAAAATCTATTCTGATTCTGATCCCGAGTTTTTGGAAGCACTTTTGCAGATGATATATCACCCACTTCTGCATGAGAGTTAGATGTTTTTTTTGTATATAACTGCATTTCTCCCATGTTCTCCTCCCCGTCCTCAGCAGCAGCAGCAGCAGCAGCAGAAGTGGCGGCCCACACGGCTCGTTTGTTGTTGTGCGCTCAGTGAGTGCTGCTGGGAGATAATGTGAGCCAGGACCCAGTTTAAAGGACAATGCTCGGGGCTGTTCCCTTCACCCACCGCTCCGTCTACGCCCAGATAGATTACTTTATAAATAATAATAAAAAGTAATTAATTCTCACAACTTCTGAGCCGCGCAGCCTGTGGCGACGTGAATGGGGAAGTGTAAATTGATACAATGTGCATCCTTTTAGATAAATAAATAGCGACACCGGAGACACAAGAAAGGCCCTTTAAGTCCCCCCTAATTTCTGCAACAGACAAATTACCTTTTTTTTTTGTTCGGGCGAATGTTCGACGAGTGGCTCTTTGTTGGTTCGCTCAAGACAATGAAAACAATACAAGACGGGGGAAAACAGAAGTATTCTTTACCAACATGGCCAGTTTAAACATCATGGATTTTGTGATCTCAAAATGATATCAATGAATCGCTTCGAGATTTGTTCCCTGTATTATGTTGTTTCTTTATGTCAATTGTGATCTCAGAAATGTCATTGAGAGCATCTCCTATCTGCTACTTCTCCAAAAACAAACTTCTTTTCATTTGTTTTTTTTCTGTGCTATTTCTTTACAGATAGCCGGAGCTACTTCTCCATACTGTTTTGGGGAAGCATGTTGACAAGCCATGTAGACCAACAGTCAATGGGAGCGTTCTTTACTCAAAACCTGTGTCTGCAAGAATGCCTATTTAGGGCACACAGACAGGTTATTATCAAGCAATGATTTGGTCTATACACTGTGAATTTCGAAGGCATTCACAGAAAAGACGAATTCAAAGTCTAAAAAACACTGAGGGTGAATAGAGATTTATTTTTTCAAGATATCAATTGGAAACTTCTGCTGTAGGTCACTGACTTTAATATGAGAAACATGTATTGGAAGTTTTCTGTCATTGTTTGTTTAAAAATAAGGCATTCTATGTGTAACAATGGCCAAAATTGTCTATTTTTTGACAACCAATAGTCTAATTTTCTCCCCCATAGTCTAATATAAGATGAAGAATAAAGATCTTGTGATAAAAGACACTTTTTGCTTCTTAAATGATCGTAGACAGGGGAATTTACACTATACTGATCACTGTTTGAAAGAAAATTGAGGCATTAATTGACATTTTTACTCCCAAAAATTGTCTAAAATTCTACAATTACCAGGGAGAGTTCTGTGGAAAACACTGCATATTACTTACAAAGAGTTGCACAAAGAGGAATTTTACAAATCTTCAATATTTTTTAAATAAGATGGAAAAAACTGTCACCAAAAAAATGAATTTTGCTATATTCAAACCTCAATAAACCAGGCAAGAAATAACACATTTAAAAATCTCTCAGAAAAAAAAACCTGATAATATTGTTAAGTACAAGACTGGAAAGTTTGGTTGCAACAATGTGTGATAAATATTGAATGAGTGCAATAATTAAACACATTATTGTGAAGATTTGGCAATTTATTTTCCAGGTGAAAGTGTATATTTGAGGACTGGCCTAAACTGGCCCAAAACCTGAAAATTGAAAACAAAAACAAAAAAGGTTTGGCCACAGTGTCTCCCCTTAAGCCCAGCCACGTCAAAACTAATTTTAAACCAGTAGCTTTTAAGAATGAAAACAACAGGACAAAACATGACAAAACCAGGAAGTATCTCTGGGCTTAATCAAGTCTAAACCTGAACAAAAGAATATTTTATGGCATTATTTTGAATACTTATTGCCTATTTTCCTCAAAGATACACCCTCATAGTATCAGATAGACAGTGGATGAGAGTGAGGGGCCCAAAGAGAAAGTGATCCAGTGCTGGAGAGTGGCGGCTTTAGCTCGGTACAAAGCCTCTGTAGGACTGCGCTGGCCCCGGGGCTGTCGTCTGCCTGCAGAGCTGATACGGGCCCCACTGTTCCAACTCTCCCCTCTCCACAAATACTCCTAATCTGCGCACCACTGGATTAGGTCCTCTGTCACCAATAGCTCTCTCCGTTCTGCCCAAATCAAATGGCCCCGAGATGTACCTTCAAGTGAGGCCGAGGTCACCGGGGCAGGCGGGGGGGGGGGGGAGGAGCGTGCAAGTTATCTGACTGCCGCAGAATAGGCTGGGCCCACACCTTGGCCGATCGCGGGCGCTGATACCCGGCTTCATCCGCGCATGATTAAAGATCTTCCCTGATGATGACACTTGAATTTTAGATCGATATTTGAAGGGCTGTCTCTCTGTCCCGCGGCGGTGATTTCAGCACAGAGGACGAAATGTGAGCGTCCCAGAAGAGTCGGAAAAGTGAGTGACTTTGACAAGAGATAGGACTATAAAGTTCTTATGTAAGATTGTTGGAAAGTAAGTTTAAGTATATGCATAACTCGTTTTCGAAGTATAGTTTTGAATTGATTCTGACTGTTAAGGATGAATGTGTGTTTGTTGATTCTATTAACTCAACAGTCTTGGTTTGTTTGCCTTTGTTTGATAAAGTTTCTCAGTATCTCAATCCGACATAAGGGCTGGTGAATAAGCAAAGTAAATAAGTCCACTCCTAAAGCCTTTCTCCAGCCTGTCCCACCCCTCCCCCCGTGCTCACATGAGAGGGCCGGCCCAGCGGGCAGCGAGGCCCCTCATCTGAGCAGACAAAATGACTATTTAAAAATAACACTGATTGCATAAATTGAATTAAAGCGTCTTGGTCACGGTGGAGGTGGCGCGGGGCTCGCAGACAGCAGGCCGCTGGCAGGCAGCAGATGACGAGCTCTGGCCCCAATGCCACTGCGTTAATTGGCCGCGGCACATTAATAAAAACTGAAAAGTGTCCTCCACAGCACCATCGGAGACACAGGCAGAGAGCGGGGAGAAACAGCGGTCTGAGCTACAGGGAGGGCTTTGAAGAATATGAGCAGAGGAGGAGGAGGAGGGGGGCTGCTAATTGTGTTCAATTAAGTGTCTGATTGGCACTGACAGAATCTGGGCAGTGACACGTCAGGCGCAGATGAGGGCGATTAGCCGCCGCTGGAACAAGCTGTCACTCCACAGTCACAACATGGAGCTGCACTGGGCTTCCCAATGTGTGCTCTGCCTATTACGCTCTACAAACCTATCCACAGTCATTACTACAGGAGGGGCAGGGAGATTTATCTGTTATTATTTTATTATATTAGTTAGATAGCCAAATATCAAGTTACGTAAAATTAGCTTATCAAATCATGACTGATTCTTTGTGTGTTGCCCAATAGTGTAGCTTTGATTGGTAAAACACAGTACAATCCTGATCTACAGCAGACATATCACATTCACGTCCGTGTTGAATCTGAAGACAACTTTGCCAAGAAAAACGACATTTTCTTGTGTGGACACTTATTCCACTCACTTCCCATTACAAGTTCCTTTTAGGGAAATGCACTAATGCGCTAAATAGCACCACCACGACGTGTAGACTCCTAACCTCAACACACACAGCTTCTGGGGCTTTAAAGACCTCCTCTCAGCCTCCCGCTGTATAAGCTATCAGCCCTGCCCTGCGCTCACTAAAGGTTAATATGACGTCTATTGGGCTGCAATTGGAGAACGTGTGGGGAGCAATCCTCTCCATTCTGTGCTAGTGATATGCTTGAGTAACTGTGGGATGGATTCAGCCACTGGGAACAAGAGAGAGAGGCCCCTTCAAAGCGCGCAGCCAAATGCACATGGACCAGCAGCTCGCTCGGCCTTACAATGTTGTCTCTCTCTCTCTTTTCTTTCGCAGTACTCTTGGGGGTAAAAAAAAGTATATTTACTGTTGTATTTTAGTTCAATTTAAAATAATGTCATCAAACTTGTTATTTTTAAGGAAGCATTGTGAATTAGTAGTTAACCCTTCTAGTTAAATTTACTAACTTGAATTCGTAATCTACACTAACTCTCTACCTTTTCTGTTGACCATACCTTCATCCCACAACCCTTATATTTGGCTAAGTTGTAAATTGTAATATCTAAACTTTATTCAACCAGGAAAATCCCACTGAGATTAATAATCTCTTTTTCAGGGGATCCTATTGTACATGTTTTTAGTGGTAGGAGCACACAGAAGAGAACCTACACTACAAAAAGTGATCTCTTGATAAGTTAGCTTGAATTAATATTATTTTACTTCATTCTGGGTACACTCAAATTAAGAAAAAACAACTTCTTGCACTAAAAATGAGATAATAAATCTAAATTTAGTTGAATTTATCTGCTCTTTCTTATATTAAGTGCAAAAATACTTGTTCCACTGGCAGATATTACCCAGAATGAGGTCAAGTAAAATTAATTCAAGCAAATTTAACTTATCAAGAGATCAATTACTGCCCCCCTTACTATTACTTTTACTAAAAAAGGTAGGTGGTTCTAAATAGAGAATGTGACAGCAGGTGCAAGGTATAGATGTGATATGCCCAGGCCGTGCAAGTCACTATACCTGCATTTATTTTAACTACAAACAATGAAAGAGGGATGATGATGAACATGAAATTGATAGTCGTGGTCCAAACACATTCCTAACTTTCCTACTATATTGCGAAAATCCCATTTCTTCATCGAGGTGAGTTCATAAGCACATTTCCCAACTTGCACGGTCACTTATTAGGGTCAAGAAAAGTCGCCTGAAAACTCATGGTATTGACGAAAAATGCTTCATATTTAGTATTCTTCCCGCAAAAGTCTGATTTTACAATATACTAATGGAAGAAAAAAGTAATCAGGCACAGTATGAGCCTTTAACAGGTGCGTTCATAAGTGGCTGGGCTTATGATGCAATCCATGTTAGCTAACGTTATTAGTATTATTATTTTTTCATCCCGGACCATTTTAACACTTGCACCTGATTAAGTATATATTTTACTATGCTACTCCCCCCTTTTCTGCCATCACCAAGGTGGAAAGACTATAGACAGGGATGAGTGGCTTTGAAGGGGGGATGTTTACTCAAACCAGCGGGGGCTTGGTCCGGTGAAAAATGTCAGGTCAAATTGTTCTTGACAGTGTTAATATCTGCGCCTCATAGCCATAATTACATGTAAATAAATAGTGAAATAGCTCGCAGCTGGAGACCGCGAGGGGAGAGACGGGCGGCGCGAGGCAGCCAGCTGAGGACCCATCTCCTGCTCTGATTGTCAGCAGGAAGAAAGGCAACACGGAGACGAGACATGTGCACTGGACCATGGCGCCAATAAACAGGAGCATTTCGAGGGGCGAAAGAAAAGCTGAGAGGGCCGGGGCGAAAGGTTTGTGAGTCCACAGAGGCAGGGTGCATATCGAGTCAGTAGGAATTCAAGGGAAGTTGGATGATTAAGGCATTTAGAAGCACTTAAAGAAGAAATCGAATACATAATTTAGCTTACTTTGATCAGAATATACATTTCTTATTCTGTTATGCACCAGATGCACAAACAGACATAGGCCTCTCAGTGTATCCAGATTTAGAACTGGCAGTAAGAGCAAAAAAAAAAAAAAAAAAACAGCTCTATTCTTGTGATAATGCATGTCGTCATTGGGAATAGATAAAAATGAGGAGCTCTTGACATTTCTGATAAACGTTAGAATATAAAAAATATGGAAAACTACAGTGATGTGAGACAATAACTTTATGACCCGCTTGTAACGTCTGGGCGAGTGAGTGGGGGCTCGATGTGAAAATGTGGGTTAAAGCAGGAGTCAGGGCGAGTATTAATCACAGAGATGCACCTGTCAGAGTGGCATCTGGAACTAACGGGAAGCACATTTCTCCAGAAAACATCCTCCGAGCCCCTGCCCCGCCGTCCCATAACCCCCTGCTCCATGAACTCCGACCCGGAGGAGACGGGTCAGTGCACATGTGTCCAGCAGACGCGTCACCTGTCCAGCACACCCTCATAATGCTTTATTACAGTGCACTTCACAGATTAGGGATGCTGTTCTTGTCAGGGAAGTCACCTTCAAGTGTTGTGGGCTGAGCTGCGGCGCTGATGAGCATGTGGCGCACTGTATACCTGTGTGTAATAGCTATTTTAGATAGGATCGATGTCTAGGCCTATACTTTAATAAAGGCAGGAGCCCTCTTCACTTTATAGGCATTTCAACTGCGTGGGACACATAGCATGTGAATCAGTTTCACTTATTTTCTCCTTAAATCCCCATCTTCTGGGATTTACTGAAATTCATATTGGCTGCCTCTGCAAGATAAATGTAAATCACATTCCCTTATATTTACTATTTATCAGGATGCAGCAGCTCACTTTCAGCAGGAAATATCTCTCACCCGCACACAAACACCCTTGCATTTAAATAGCATTTTTATTGTCCGCCATAGCCTTTCATCTGGGCGCAGGCAGAAGAGCTGCCTCTCCAGGGGAGAGAGTTGGAGCAAGAGAGGAAGGTGGGGAGAGAGAGCGTGCAAAGCACTATTGGCAAGGCATCATGGGATGACAAAAAGCCAAATGGAGGAAAGGAAGGTTGGTAGGTGAAAAATAGATTATGAATACACAAAGCCCCCCAACCAAAAATATTTTGGAATGAAAAAGAAAATGGCTTTACTTGGGTGCTCCAGAGACAGTGCAACAAATGTCTCAGGTGTAAAGACGAGCTAATGAGCTAAAGCATTAGCTGAATGCATGCTAACATGAGCGCTTATACAGTGCAGTGTCTGTCACACCATGCTCAGCAGCTACAGCAGCATGACTGGAGAGCAGACTGCAGGATGTACATTCTGGTGTCACAGACGCAGAATATTTCCTCAGAGTTCAGAAATGTTGCAAAACAACAACAAACACTAATAATCTGTGCGAGAACAGTATCGCCACTGGATATGATTTACAGTCCCTGCCATTTCTTGGCAGCTGCCAACAGCAGGTCTCTTTTTTCTCAAAGCCTCTTACATCTTTTTTTATACTTGCCAAATTGAAACAGTATTTGTTTTAATGGGAGTTCTAATTAACCACTATGTATTCCCCCTCTTGCTCTGCGAGTGGAGGAGCAGTGAATGCAGGCTATGTGCTCATCCCCTTTGATTTGTTGTCAGTGGAGGCTGCCAGCTGACACAGTGCCCGGTGAGAGGCTTAATGCCCAACTTTTAATAATGTGGGGGACTACATGCTCTCCCCCTCTCATTGGTATTCAGGTGCACAGAGTCTTGTTAGAAGTCAGGGAGGGAGGCGGAATCAGCCATAGCTCCAGATTGTTCACTACATTTTCCCCTCCACATTTTTTGGCAGCGGCGGAGCTTGCTTCTTAAAAATAATTCATCCGTTTTTAAAAGAAGCGTCTGTGCAGGCTAATGGAGCGGCAGCAGCAGTGGTGGAGTCTCCCCTGGCTTATCTCTGTCAGACAGTTGCAGGAGTGGCTGGTGCCCGTGTCAGCGTGCGTGGATGGTGCAGCGCTGCGCGGGCTGCAGGCCTGGGGACACACTTCAAAGAGCAGGGTGAGAGCGCGCTGCTCTGATCCTCCACAAGAGCGGCCCACTCAGCCCAGAGGCCCGCTGCACACCGCCTTGTCATTCCAAAACACAACACTGAACTCAACTGCAACCAAAGTTACCCCATAACTTTAAAACCTTCATCAGCGCCGCAATACAGTCCTATCAAAGTTCAGATAGTCTTAACTGAGACATCCATACACTTCTGCCATTGCTTCATTTCTTTCCAAAAATGAGATTCTAAATGCAGGGAGGAACACAGAGCTGCAACTACTAAAGTGTGTGTGGAATATGAAGATTTAAGTTTGCTAGAGCAGCCATTATGCATTATGGTGTTAATGACAGCTCTATTTCTATACATACAAAAATCTCACTTGAAAACTAATCGAAAAATCACTACATGCCTTGGCGGTCAGGCAAACAGCATTTATACCAAGCTAGATATTTTTTCTTGTTTTTTATTAATTGTACATAAGAGATATTATCATTATCATTACCTGTTTGCGAATCAATCTTCTTCCATGATGGCACATTTATCTCCCATTTTGACAAAAAGCACAAAATCCCCACATAACTAGTGGTGGATCAATGGCTCTCCAATGGGATCCGTTCATTTTAAAGAGTCGTTCAAAGGATTGGCTCGTTTTTATATAGATTTTTTCCCCCCAAGAAGCAGAAACTCACTTTGTCTAAATGAAAATTGCCAATGCTTTCACCAGGATTCACTTTAACCTTAGAAATCTGTGTCATGTAAATGAAACTTTGTGGCACAATTAATGAAAAGAGGCTACACTTGCCTTGCCAAGACGTCATGTTTTGTTGGTTTCTTCTGTTTCTTTGTTTTCTAGCGTTTGCACAGTTACATGCAAAAATGACATAAAAAGCAGATGGAAAAGATCCAGCTCTTTCAAACACAAAAACGAAACATTTTAATAAAACAACTTCCAATTCCACCTGAAGCCTATTAATGTTGTTGTTATTGTTGTGTACTCTCCTATACTTACACTTATTACTCTTGAACCTCTCATCTTCAACCTAACAATCTGCATCACTCCATCACTGGATATCTCTCTGTCTTTTCGCTCTCGTTTTATTGGTACTACAGGTATTACTATTGTTAATTTTACTCAGTTTTCCGCTTTGTTTCTATCCTTGCCCCAACTCTTGTTTTCCCTTGGACACTGTTTAGTTGTACTCACTGTATATATGTACTTGTTAATAATAATAAAAAGAGATCACGTCAAAAGTTCACGTCAAAGAGCCGTTCAAAAGAGCCGATTCGTTCATGAACGTCCCATCACATTGCAAAAAGTGACAACTTGATGAGTTAAAAAAAATTCTAATTGAAATATTTGTGCGTATTTTTTTTTAGCAATTTTGACTCACCAAGTAAAAGTGTTTATGTCGGTAGCAAGTCAAATTTAATGCCAGAAATGCCACAAATTGGTGCGTATTTAATATTAATTTCCAAATTCAATACAAATTTTGACACAACTGACAACTTTTGAACAGAAATTGTGTATAATATCTTTCCAAACAGCAGTATAGACACTATTTTTGGATTTTTGCCAAACTTCTGCAGTAAAACTAGTTTGAAGAATGTTTGATTCAATGCCAGTTTAAATTCTATTTAATGACAATGGGCTATACCTGATTTTTTTCCTAGAAGTGGAATGAAAT
>OMNZ01059936.1:15574-26021 GCA_900303255.1 Lesueurigobius sanzi | reverse complement strand
ATTTTAATCTCATGTAAAAATGGCCAAAATTGCCAACATTTTCAACGACAGAATAATGGATAGAGCCAGATTTTATTTTTATTTTGTGCTCAAAAGTTCACCTTGAAAGAAAAAAACAGCAACATGTTGTAAAATATTTTAACCTTTTAAGCCCTAAGGTCCCCGTTTTGGGGACTTGCCACTTTTAGAGACAATCCGTTTTAATTTCAATCTATTTTTTTAAATGTGTTCACAAAAAAGTGTATTTTTTTTTCTTGGAAAAACTGTATTTTATGACCAAATATATAAAAAGCATCAAACATTTTCAATGTCATTGAAATATTACAAATTAGAATTTTTTGGCCAAAAAGTGCCAAATTATGACCTATTTATTACAATGGGATTCCGCCTAGACTATGATTTTCTTGAAAATGTTCACATCTAGAGTATCCCCATAGACATTCATATCATATGAGAGCAATATGAACATTGTAGACATTTTACAAGCTGTTAAAGCCTTCCAGAGGATATGTATTCCAAATTCAGAAAAAAACAGCCACGGGCTTAAGAGGTTAATAATATAATAGATAAAGACATATATATATAGCAAAAAGATTTGACCTAGTGAAATAAATACAAGTACTAATTGTATTTTGAGTGTTTTTTCTGTGAAAAATCCTTGAAAAATGTTGCTGATAGCAGGACATCACCTACTCATCTCCATACACATGTTGCTCCTTTGCTTTGAACACAGGCTTTAACGTTCTCCTCTCTGTCTCTTGGTTACAGCCTACGTCAGCCGATCATGCTGCAGGTGTAGGATCCACACATGTTCAAGTGCCGTGTGCATCTAATGTCCTGGGTCCAGTTAAATCCTTCCCCTGTGAAGCGCAAACAGAAACGCGGCGCTCATCAGAGAGACAGCTTAGCCCTCCTCCTGGTTTGTTTAAATTGCAGTAATCTGGCACACAGATCACATGTGCAGCTAATTGATGGATTTGCCTGAGGATCTGAGAGCTGTTGATCTCCTCGATGTTTATTTTCTGAAGGCAGATGCTGTAACCCTTGCCTCGCTGATGCCCCGAAGATGAAGCTGGTGGTTCCTGAGGCAAGAGCACGGTGTCATCAGTTTTGACCTGGCTATCAAAGGCTTTGCCACCAACTAGAATAATTTGAGAAAAAGATACCCCTGGGTGTATGCTAAGTTGCTTTTGCATTAACACTTCAAACCACCTCAACACTGTTTACTTTTATGTACACGGTCTATGTGCAGCGCACTTGGTTTATACTGTATATGTTTATGTTAAAACAAACCAAATCGAGATGCAAAAACTTTCATAAAACTTGAAAAAAGTGGTTTGAACACAAAGCCCAATAGTGCAGAGAGAGGACCCTGGGTGGAATTCGACACAGTTCCAGTAAACATTCCCGCACATGTGGGGTGTTTTTGCATGAGACCGCCATAAAATGAATGAGAACTGCATGTTTTTTGGTGCTGGGCTGTGTGTTGTGGTCGAAGCTAGCAATGATCTATTTTTTCCCATTACCCCTCTGCATACGTGTGGTTCATTTACATTCATGGTTATCCAGATAATGAAGCTTTCAATCCGGGGGATCCTGTGGTGAGAACAATGAACCCAATTACCTCCTGCCGCCTGTGAGATGGGATGGCAGACTCCGAGACAGATGGGAGAGGCTGCACTCGGCCCGCAATCCAATCACATTCATCTCGCCTGTTTCCCGTTGCCTGTTCATGTGTTCTGCAGCAACTTATCAACAGGCGCAGGCCAAACAGCACGGCATCATTACATCACACACCTATGATTGTGCAAACACATGCACCGCGCAGTGCCAGGTCCCTGGGGTCCACTCGACCCCCACCATCCACACCCGCTTTCCACCACCTCTCTCCCACTAACACCATGGCTCTTGCTGATCCGAGGAGCTCACATACTTCATGTGCTAAAGGAGAAAGATGTGCTTGGTACACTGGACCTCAATCATAGTCTACTTATCGGGTACCAGTGTCCCGCAACAGTCCAATCAATTAGAGAAAGACTAGCTCAGTTTGTCGAATGCCCGTGAGGTTTAAAGGGCACATTAAAGTTTATCAACTCGGTATTCTTAATGAAGTAAACAAGAGACTCATTACAAGTATGTATCAATCAGCAGATACAAATATGGATGCAAGTTTGATAAAGTTAGACGCGAGAGAAATGGATCCGGCCAAGGCTACTCTGTGCGCCTGGACGGAGACACTGCTTGGGGGAATGAATTCCACTCTGAGATAATTAGCCAGTGATTGCGTGAGAGCTGATACCAGTTCTGCATAATACTTCAATATTTGCACCATGTTTCATGCAAAAGATAGCTTATCTCATATTCTGACCCCTAATTTTTTCACTCGAATCAATAGTAATTGACTTAGTGGTCAATGTGGTTCTTAAAGTTTTTCATCACAGGATGCTGCCATCAGTAAACTATTGTGGACCAGTGAGATTTGTTAGTGGGATCTGCATGTTAATGCTCCTAGCACTCCCCAGTGTCACATATTGGTGTTTTATGTTAATGAATGTCAGGAGAAGAGCTCAGGGTGGACAGTGCACACACACCTGTCCACAGCGCACACTCACACAGCAGCCCTGGGATGCATTATTGATAAGCTACTAATTACGCTTGTTGCAATTTCAGCTGACCTTTCCTGGGAACATTCTGTATCATTACAAGCTGCATTTACTTGAAATTGCAAAGGTAATCTACACAGCACCACCCCGTTCCCTGTTTTACCCCCAGCAGTCCTCCGCCACACGCTCAGTGTTGTAGATACAGCCAGGATAAACCTACCACGAGTCACGTGTCGATGTTAGCAGTGAAGCCGTCGTGCTCTGAGGTAACGTGGTGCTGAGCCTCACAGTGAGAGCTCATTCACATAAAGGTTAAGACGACCACACGCTGGGCGTTCATGGTTTGTGTGCTACATAAAGTGAACATTTCATCACTCCATACGCTAATCCTATATAATGGTATACTGCTGCTTAAAAGTGTATCAGGAGACAACAAACAACACCAGAATTCTTACGAAACTTAAAGATCAACAGGGAACAGATAATCAAAACGTGTATCTAGAATATTTTAGAGTCCAAGCAGCATACGTCTCAAACAGAACGTCAGGATATTGTCCTAAATCCTACCTCAACCTGTACCTTAGTATGTTTTATGTGATGAAAATGAACGGGTGCTAGAGACAGCAGCTCGCATGTAGCAGGAGATACACCAGGTGAGATGTGCAGGCAGAGGCGACACCTGCAGAAGGATTAATGGTCTCAGGGGAAGCCAAGGTAAGCCCACTGCTCCGGCGTGACATCTCTGTACTTGTGAGAGCACAGAAATTAGCCAGGCAATGCAGTGAGTAATGGCCAGGGCACTTCCATCAGTCCCATTTAACAACGCACGCTGAGGAAAATGCAGCTAGAGAGAATAAAGTAAATGTTGTCTCCTGGGCATGTGCGTGCGGGCATGGAACAGTTTATCACATCAGAACAGTGTGTGTGCAGCAGAAACAATGCCATAGATAAGACATTTTTCACTTGTATATGGCACACATAACACACTGTGAACAAATTAAGAATATTCCACCTTCATTTGAGACATTTTGACTTGCAAAGTAAAATAGATGGAAGCGGAATAAGTATTTGCCACTTAAAATAGAAACAAAAACATGAAACATCTTATTGGAAGTAAATTGAGAATTATTATCTAATTTGATTTGATTTTTCGTAATTTAATTTGCCCCAATGGCACTTTGCTTTGACTTCCTTACACTAATGAATCTCAAATATACTTATTCAATCAATCAATCAATCAAAGTTTATTTCTAGAGCACTTTACAACAACACTTGGCCGACCAAAGTGCTTTACACCACAACAAAACATGACAGTTGTGCGCACCGAAATATCATGAATCAACAAAAAACAAGACAATTAGTAAACAAGCTGTTAGTGATGCGCTTTTGCTCATTGGTGCGGATTTGTTAAAATAATATGAAAAGTTGACAATAGTGGATAATATAAGACATGGTGCACAGTGATGTGACAATCTTTGCATATTGAATACTTACAAAAAGGGCATTGCACAGTAAAAAAACAAAATTCAAATAACAGTATAGTTGAGTCAAACGTATAGAATGGATATTTGCTCTTAAATGGTCCTTTGAAAGGATAAAGTGTCTTAAAAATTGACACCAATTGTTAGAGGAAAGACAGTTGACTGAGAAGCAAATGATATTTCTTGTACAATAATTCACTGGCTCTGTCAACTCTCTTTAGTCTTTTTATATCTTCCACAGCATACAGTAAAAATATCCCTTGCAAACTTTCTTCCCTCTAACTTTCTGCGCTCTCACCACATGGGGCTGATCCTTTGTTAGCCCGGCTGATAGGCGGTGGCTAAGAATACTGAGTTCTTCTTGTCAGGGCTGTGGGATGGACGGCTGAGATGTGGTGGTGGTGGTGGTGGTGGTGGTGCTGCTGGTGGTGGTGGGGTACCTGTACAGCGCTCTCCCTGCTGTCTCAGACTTTGGCCTATCCAGTGCTATCCTGGCTCTCACTAATGACCACACAGGCTCCCCCGGGACAACAGCTGCTGCCATCCCCCGCTCCTCCGAAGGCTTTGAAGGGGACATGGCAGCTCGGGCGCGGGCTGGCTGAGCTCCTGCCTATAGCGGAGGAGCAGCGACGCGGGGACAGGACAGACAGGAGCATGGTGCCAGCAGGGTGGCTAAGCCTGCTAAAACTCCAGCCAGCCAATTTACTCCCTCCCCACGCCCAAGCTGGCTCAGTAATGGAGGAACAGGGGACCGCATGCTGCTAGGTCTTCTATGATTTTTACAGGTAAACAGTGGAGGAGGTGGGGTAAGGGGATTTTTTTCTATGTTTTGACCGAACAAAACAGGGTCAAAAGATCAGTATATTCTATGTTTAACTTTTATAGAGGGTGATTCTTTTTTTTTTTTTTTTCCTCAATTCAAAGTTAAGTGGCTGAAATGAAGATTTATTTGCAGCCCCATTCCAAAAATGCTGCACCAACTGGTTGATGGATGGTATCAAGTGGCACTGTTGCACTGAGAAACAGAGCAACAGAACAACAACAAGCTTCAATATACTGCACTTCAATATATATCTTCGTGTAATGTAGTTCTGGGAGTTATTGTCGTTTCTAATTTAATGTGACAAATTGTTATAGATCGGGCATTAGCAACCAATAGTTTCAGAGCCACCTGCTCTTCAGCTTCAAGTCCCGGTTTGGTCTGCTTTTTTCTTTTTTTTTTCTACTTTTATGCATGCCTTATAGTTGTAGCCTTTATTTATTTATTACTATTTTATTTTTTCTCCAGTTTATTATTTATCTTATTTTATATCTATATTTATGTTTCATGTTGCACGAGTCAAACCAAAGTAAATTCCTAGTCTGTGAAACCTTCATTGACAATGGCAATAAACTCTATTCTGATTCTGATTCTGATTCTGATTCTGATTCTGATTCTTTGGACATGCTTAAGTCCTAGTTTAGAACTGGGTTAGACCAGGTACAAACAGTAGTACAAGCACCACCAGGACCACTGTTGGCACACAGTTCAACCCTGTCATTCTTTGTTTAATACAGAGCCAAATCTGACTCATGTTTTATCCTGTTTAAGTACTTTCTTTTCGATCAGAGCAGAGAAAACCACATTAAGGACTGGGATGGAGCCAAAATCATCGGCACTGAGGACAACAAACATCGGCGCTGGATAAAGGGGGCTATTGAAAACCCGAAACGTTCCCCCCCTGGAGAGTAAACCGGGATGAGGGGGCTTTTTTTGCTTTCACACACCTGGGACGCTGTACTGAAGAAGTCGGACTGCAGATGGCGCTGTAGTCCTGCCCACACCCGTGGGAAAACAGCGCCAAAGACTGTATAAATCAGCTGACAAGACACAGCAACATCATGTGACCAACTCTGAGGAAGAATGCAGAAAGTGAGCAGGTAAAAAAAAAAAACTGGTCTGATCGAAAAGAAAGTACTTAAACAGTTTACCACTCGAAGATCAAATATACTTTTTTGGACATGTTTTATCCTTTTTAGATTGTGGTCTATGTATGATTTAGTCATTTTTGTTTTTACGTTATTATAAACCTGCTTTATGTCTAATGATACAACGAGAGTAAGTAATGCCATGGGGTACAACTTTGTGTGGTTTGGGATTGATCTCATACTAATTAAATTTGGTTGCAGACAGCTTTTTAAAGATAAGAATTTTGTATTTTGGGGATGAATTGGCTCTTTGGACCTACAAGGTTGCAGACCCCTTGTATAGATAAATGCAGATTTCATTACAACGTGGATTGGCATTAGTCAAATGAAATAGTCCAGCTTTAAGCCCCTGTCTCTCAGTGTCTCCAGCGCTCACACAGCCCCTGGACAGGCTTACCCTTTTGACTATTTGCAAAGAGAGAAAGTGCCATATGAAAAAGGGTAGTGAGCTGGCCACGCTGGAGGGGGGGTGGACACTCCTCTTAATCATTCTGTCCACGTTCCCACTGTTCAGATAAGCAGCACAGTGCCCCCAGTGAGCCTCCCCTCCCGTCTACGGCATACATATACTCTAACGTGGCTAATTTGTGCGAGTCTTGCCGCACTTGCACACCATTTAGAGATACACTTCAGATTTCACTAGAGAGCCATTGGACCGCGCGTCGGGATGGAGGTCAGAATAAATAGAGCTGCGCCAACCTGGGAGAAATACATTTTTAAATACCTTTTGTTTCCACGCCCATTGTTTAGTGTCAAACGGTTCAACATCACTGCTGTTGCGGATATGAGGCCGGGCTTATGGTAAACACAGCTAATTGGGAATAATGTTGTTGGGCGCAACAATCAACAAAAAGCACATTTAATTAACTTCTTTTATGCACCGACTGAGTGTTTAAACATCAATATGTTTCTTATCTTTTTAAAATTAAAGTAGGATTAATTTATTCCTGCTCAGTGTTTTCTCATAATCCATCCACCTCTGAACAATCTCGTGTTTATGTGCAAATTTGTCCAACTACATTTGCCTCCACTTTGATACAGCGTTGTTTGTTTAGTTTTACATGGCTTATGGTAGACTGGTTAAATGCTTTCATCCCAGGCGCACAATCTAGACGGATCAAATGTGTGACTCCGGTTATACATTGTTAAATATGCCTTAATTTGAGAAGGCCATGGATAGAGATCTAATGGTTGCTGTTTTGACAAGTTTTGGACACGAAAGCAATGCCTCAATATCCCCAAAGAAAGCTGTAGTTCTTTATGCACAAACACACTGACAGGGAATTAAGAGAAATGTGCTCAAATTGAAAGCCCACTCTTGACTTAGGCAGGCTCAAACTATATATTAGGACTGAGCTAAATTGAATAAGAGAAGAATAAGGCGCTGGTGGCTGAGGAAATTTTGTTAGATGAGAAAATGTAGTTTCATGTGACAGCTTCTGGACTGTTCTTTTTCCTCTGTGTTTACAAAACAATTTGTGAGAGTGTGCTGAACCAACTTCCCTCTAACAATGTGTTATCAGACAGAGAAAAACAAGAGAGAATCAATAGGACCTGTGGTCATGTATAATTTGCAGGGCCAGCACCTGGCTGCCAACAAATAAAGATTTTTTTTTTCGTTTTTTTTTTTATTGAGCATGTTGCATTCAAGGATATTGAACAATTTTGTTGGTAGATGGCAATTTTCACCAAATCCTGTTGGCGGGTCAGCTGAAATGATTGAATCTGTGTAAGCTCGGTGGGTGCACACACTACTGTCCCTGCGCACTGCTCTCTATGTTAATGCACAAACTGCATCTGGCCCAGAGAAACATCAAGGCCACACTGGCAGCAGAATCCATCTTTTTAATTGCATTGAGTTGAGTGTGGAAGTGTAGCCGCGTGTTTGTATTTGCGTGTCAGGCCGGTTGGCAGGCGGCTGGGCTGTCTTGGCCACTCTAAGAGCTCTTCTCCCTGAACCAGCTGGGACCTTCCTGTCTGCCTCCAAACAAGCTCTGTCCCCCTCTGTCCCACTCACAAACTGTGAAAGGTGCCATTCAGCCTCAGACCCACTAACGCACACGCAGCACACAGCAGCTCAGCGCCAGAAACACCTGCTGCCTGCACATCCACATCACCTCCTCATCATCTTTCCACTTTTAACAAGCCAAGACACACACAAAGTTTCCACTCAAGCTCAAGTTGAGCAAAGGATCCTAACAACTTTGCAAACACAACCCATCCAAAGACCTTAATCCATTTACATTGTGACAAATCAATTTCATTATCCGAGTTCTGCTGCTCATTTGCAATCTACAGATGTTTCTGATAGATAATATTTGATGTATGCAGTGGGTAGAATTGGATCTGCCTGATATGGCTTTGACCACAGCAAATTCATTATTTCTTCCACTAACTCGATTTGCAATGTAAAAATGCTTGAAATAAACATATATTTTATCTGCCACAGCTACATAACAATTAATACAAGAGTAATTCTATATTGAGTATTGAGTTGAGAAAGTCAATTTTATTTTCCAATTTACAGGTTTGTACTTAAATAATTAATAAAGTAAACATGTCATGCATATTTCTGCCTTTAATATCAGCTTTTGGGCACCTCAGCACTAATATTTGGCGTTTTATAAATTAAATTAGTGTCTTCTCTTCGAAAATATACTATGGGGGTCATTTATCAAGCATTTGCAAATTTGCTCATGTGCAAAGCGAGTAGCACGTGCAAAAGTGGATCAGCAGCACAGTCGCATTTTTTTTTTTTTTTTAACAACACAGCATTCTCTCATTATAAATCAGATTTGGGGCCCTAATGATGAAATACACACTTGGATTAGGTGCAAAACGGCCACAAATAGCTGTAAATTGTTTTCCAGATTGCACTTGCTATTTAGCACTTGTCTTGATAAATGAGCCCCTATATGAATACAAACTGATCTTTTAGCTCTCTCGTATGCTACATGGAGCATTTCGGATAATTGGAAAGGTTATGAATAATTAAAACAAGATACAAGCCTCCAGTTTGAGCTAATCGTGCACGAAGGAAGAGGTAAACAAATTGACGGTGGTGTAATGAATGAGTCCTGTATGTCTCAGAATTGGTCCAGTGATGTAAAAAGTTTAAAATTGCAGAGGAGACTTCTGAGATACAGGAAATATAGATATGAGCATTTCAGCAGTAGAAAAAGAAACAACCAGGTATGTTTTTGATGGGAAAACAACGTAATAACAAGACTAAAAACTAAAAATAAGAGTTGATTTTGCCTATGGTCTCTTTAAGATCCTAAGTCAAGCGGTGTGAATGCACTATTAATCTGAGCTCCAATAGGAAAGTTTTCTTCACTCAAATTTTCTTATACTTTTGGCTTTCTAGGTCACCTCAGCCGCCAAGTATGCAGTCTTTTGGATTTAAATTTACCATAGACTTTACGCTAGAAGCCCTCTGACACAGTGTTCTCCATTAATCACAGTTTAGAACTGGTTCAAAAGAAATAGCTGCAAACTTTTTACGTTGAACTCGCTTCAATATTTTCCGAATTTCCAAGCTACATATTTCCAAGCTACATCAGAGCGTTTGAAGAAAGAAAATGTTTGACTATTTTTGTTTATTAGCATTGCTTTATAATTCTGACTTTATTGTTGCCTTCGCCTCTAGTCTTTGAAAAGATAATCACATATTTAATTTATTCACTGGGTACCTCAGTTGTGGGGGAGCGTCAGCCTTATTGTGCCCAGAGCAAAAGAAAGACAGCAATGAACACATATCAGTCACACACTGGCTTCATATCATGGCTTCTGCGGGGTTCACAGTCTTGTTGTTGAATGATTTTCCAGGTTATGTCCAGGATTTGCCATGACATTTAAAAGTGCAGAAATACATAAAAACATTGTGATTCGGTATTTCGCTGTCCTCTCTGCCCTCCTCACTCACCAGCGCCCCCTGTGGATGCGATGATCTAATAACGGAGCAAGCCTATAGCTTTTTGGTCTGAAGAGATTTGAGCTTAGACATGTAAAGCATATGTTTCCTTGGGAACATGGTAAAATGGGGGGGTTCGGGAGTCCTCCCCTGGGAAAATTTTGAAATAGAAGATACTTTTTCGGGTGTTCTGGAGCTAGTCTTTAGTCTTGTGTGGTGGGAAAAGTATCGCTTACATTTGTTTTAAACAGAAAAGCAAAGGGAGGAGTAATATTTTCAAGGACAAAATATATTTTTCGAGGACATTTGACATATTTTCCCATGCGTTTTCCATGAAAAAGGTAGGTAATTTTCCAGGTTTTCCAGGTAGAGAGAGGGAACCCTGCTTCTACTCCAAGGGCATCATAAAATAACAAGTAAAAAAAGCATTATTAGTGTTGTTTTGGAGTCACAATGAAAGCAAATGGAACAAAGCTTTTCAT
>OMNZ01059927.1:2779-18003 GCA_900303255.1 Lesueurigobius sanzi | reverse complement strand
GACACTTCTATATCAACTACCATGATGTCACTGCTCTCAGTGAATCCTGATGTTACTGGTACTGCATTACTGTGGAACCTACATGATTTTCTCTGCATTTTTTTAAATCACAATACACTTTGTTAATAGATCTCAATTCAATACAATACAATACAATTATAGATCAGTCTCGCAACACAAACTGACAGGTGTGGCCAAAGCTGTGTATACAATAATATACTGTATAAGTAAATAAAATGTATATAATAATAATAATAATAATAATAATTCCCTGTATTCAAAGTTTGTTATGTTTTACAATCCAAAATGTACATAAAAGAACAAATAGCAACAACTGAGATACTAAATACTTCTAATAATAATAATAATTTCTTTCAAATCTCATTTTTTTTTCTGGGTAGCCACTTGTTTTGCAGATCTAATGAGTTATACAATTTAAAATAGTGCCACAAATGTGAAGTAATCTACATAAAGTACATAAGAGATGTTATATACAGTATATACAATTTTTTATTGGTATTTTATTTTATCATTATTAGTCTTTTTGTAAACCATTTTCTTCTTGATGGCACATTTCCTGACTTTGTGCACCCCCCTGTGTGATCCTGTCCTAAGAGCTGTACATTTCTCCATTGTGAGATCAATACAGAACTATCTTATCTTATAAAAACTATAATCTTGTCCATACTTTTATTTAGTTATTAACTTTTAGTAAACTTTAATTGCATGTTAACCTTTAGCTTCGATACAAACTGACCAACCTTTGTTAAACACAGACGTCTCCTCCGCTCAACTATTTACATCCTGCATCAAGTTATTATCACACAGTAAGTGATGATCTGGGAGGAACTCACCGTCCACCACCCAATCTTTAGAAAATATGATTAATCCAACAGGTCTAAGCTAATCTCCAAATGAACAGGACAGGAAGTACTCACCATTTCAGGTAAGAAGAACTAGTGTAGCCACATCAGGCATTACCTACACTGTCCCTATAATTGCTGTTCAAAATGATGCCCCTGAAGGTCTGTTTTCACGAACCTAACCCCGGGTCACTCACTCGCCTTTGGATAATATAATATGTGATACAGTCTGAGGCTCTTTCTATAGCTGCTTGTTACATGATCTATTATACTATACATCATTACACTGAACAGATCCCATCTAATAGGATTTGAAGCTCCTGAGATGGTGATATTATAACCAATTATAGGCAACTAAGATCATATGGATGTATTCAGTCGGCACTAAACCGTACTGAAGTTGGTAGTTAGGAGATGTATTGTGATTGTTGGAATAAATTGCACTTGAGACTATAATAACATCCTCTTTTTCCTTTTAATGAGAGGGATTATTTTAAATGACATGTTTCACGTTACACGGTTTGTTTACGCTTTTCAACTAGAAGAGCCAAATGTCCCTGATCAAAAGTTTACGTATTGAGCATCTTGAAACAAACATACATTTTTTTCAGAGAGTCCGATTTTGTCAAAGAGTCCTGTATTTCAGCTGAAGTGAGTTTTTCTTTGCTCCTGAACAGTTTTCCTGGCAGTTGTTGAAGGTCATGTAAACGTTAGATCAGGGATATTTCAGTAGTTTCTGTTTCATTATGATTTCGAAAGAGTAAACTCAGTTCTTTGGCAATGAATGGCTTCGCACAACCACGAACCACGAGTGGAAAAAATATGTTTGTGTTATCATTCATATTCTATGAAAAATTGCCAAAAAAAAAAAAAATTATGGAAGGAAAATGGATTACAAAGGTAAAGTTAAAAGGATATGTAAGCTTTTGGCCACAATTGTATTTTTTGTGTGCACTGCAAAAATATAGATCTTGTTTTGTTAAATGCTATTTTGAGTACTAGTATTGAGTAATCTGACAGCAAAGACACATGTATGTTCATTTTTAGGTATTTTTCAACAATAAAAACTTATCAGTGATAAAATAAAGACTTGTATTTTATTCTACTTATTGGGTGAAATGTTACGCAGTGAAGGCACTATACCTGATATACAAACAAGGAAAGATGGAGCGAGTGCGCTAAACTGTTGTCTCTAGACTCCTGTCTAACTTTTCAAACACATTTCTAACATCACAATTCTTCGCAGGGATGGGTTTAGAAGCTCATTTCACAACTAACTTTTCACCATCACTGTCACAGAAATGCTAGGAAACTAGCCTGAAAGCTCATGCAATTGTTACAATTGCTATATGCACAGTATTATATCCACAACAGACTCCACTCATTCAAAAAGTCAGTAGTGCCTTTAAGTCATTTTATGTTTGGGTATTTCTCTCACAAATAGTGAATCACCAATCACCAATTTCTGAATTTGCCATTGTTTCCAAGTCTATTTTTTCTGTTAGAACATGGACAGTAGGACAAATTCCTCTTCGTGCAAAAACAGCTGCTTCTCAGTCTCTCTCTCTAAAACCTAAAAATCAGGTTGAAATCTAGGGGTAATCATGGACTCAGACCTGAACTTAAACAGCCACGTTAAATCAATAATATCAGCAGCTTTTTACCATCTGAAAAACATTGCTAAAATCAAAAGTATAGTGTCTAAAGCAGACTTAGAGAGACTGATCCATGCATTTGTCTCCAGCAGGTTAGACTACTGTAAGAGCTGCTCACTGGCCTCTAAACCAGCTGTAAAACAGCTGCAGTACATCCAGAACGCTGCTGCTCGAGTCCTGACTAGAACCAGGAAATACCACCATATTAGTCCAGTGCTCAGATCTCTGCACTGGCTTCCTGTCGCTCAGAGAATAGACTTTAAAATAGCTCTGCTTGTTTACAAGTCTCTTCATGGTCTAGCACCAAAGTACATCTCTGACATGTTAGTGCCATATGAACCATCTCGGGCTCTGAGGACCTCAGGGAGTGGTCTCCTGCTGGTTCCCAGAGTCAGGACTAAACATGGTGAGGCTGCGTTTCAGTTTTATGCAGCAAAAATCTGGAACAGTCTGCCAGAAGGTGTGAGACAGGCCTCAACTCTGACAATGTTTAAATCTAGGCTGAAAATGGTTCTTTTTAACTGTGCATATGTCACTGAAAGTATTTTATCTGCACTCTTCACTTTTAATGTAATTAGTTAATGATTATATTTGTTTTATTGATTGATTTTATCTGCTTTCTTGTAATTTTATGAAATTGTGAAGCACTTTGAATTGCTTTGTGTATGAATTGTGCTCTACAAATACATTTCCCTTGCCTCGCCTGCTTGGTTTTGCATTAAAGTGCTGCTAATAATGTGAACAGTAGAAAAAGGAAAGTAATATACAGCACAAAAACTGACCTCACATTAGAGCTTTGATGGTCAGGTAAGTTCCTGCGAGGTATATTCCTTTCCTTTTTCTACCGTTCACAATATTAGCAGCGCTTGAATGCAAAGCCAAGCAGATTTAGCAGGGATTTGTTATAAATGACATAAACTTTTATAACAAACCTGCAAGAGCTACGTATATCCTGTGCAACTGTGTGTCACTGATAGCATTGTGGACATTTCATGTTTTTGGACCACAACAACAATCTAACCTTGGCCTATGACCTATATTGCTTCGACACTCCGCCCTCCTCAGGCCACGACACCTTTAAACCATTATCCCCCCTCTTGGTTGTGTATTGGCGAAAGAGAAACAGCGTTTGGTATGGGTGGGTCGCCTCTCGGTCTCACCCGGGGGTCAAAAACATATTGTGCGGCGCATGTGGTGTGTGTCTCTCTCTCTCCTCTGCAGTGCTGTTGCTTCCCGGGCCATGCCGACGTCCACATTTCACAGCTCCGAGAATGCAGCAACGAGACGGGACGGAGCTGTGCCGGTGCCAAGTCTTGGGCGTTCTCTGGCTCTCCCCCCTCCGTGAGCTGCGCTTGCGGGCTGGCTTTCCGGGGTCGTCCCCTCAGACTACGTCATTACAGAGGACATCAGGCGGCACTCTCCATAAATTAAATCTGGGACTGCATTTACACAGGCGCAGACACACAGGCTTTAACCCTTAAGGCACTTTGGCAGCCAGGATTGTGCTCGGTGTTATGTATGGCTGGAAATGCAATATGTTCTCTCCTGCCACTGATGCCGCTACCACTATTACTATACTAAATTACCAGCACTGTGGCTACTGGCTACTTCTACTTTGACTGATTACGACGGCCATTTTACACCATTACCACTTTTAGACTGGGAAATACTCTTTTAAGGCAAGACACTGCAGGTATAGGGATAAAGCTTACGTTAGAGATTTAGAGAAACTATTGGAAACTGGAATTTCTTTCATGTAATGTATTCATACCAAAATTAGGTATATGTACAAACTGACCCAGCTGCCTGTATTTTCGTGACCAAATATTATTAATTAATGGAGTCGGGCTTATTTGTATGGTAATATTTTGACATACAATATTAGTTACAAAGATTTGAGTGGATTTTGAATATCTTGTTTAGTTTTAAAGTATCTTAGTTACAATGGGAGAGGATTTTGGATAATACTAATATTGTGGATATACTGTATATATTATTTATTTTGTTGAGCCAGCTTTGATTGACAGGCCATGGTGAACTAAGGAGGCTCGTTGCCGCTCTGCTGCATAAAGGGTTCAGGTTAAGGTGAACTTTATTGTCCCTGTTGGGAAATTTGTCCTCTGCATTTGACCCATCCTTCGAAGCAGCTCAGGCAAACCATCAGGGGCACTGAACGATCACAGTGCAGACCCCGGGGGCCCACCTCCAGATGTGGAGCCAAGCTAATAGCCAAGCTAATGAACCTAATGTGCATGTTTTGGGGGTGATGGGCCGGGGGAAACCGGTAACCTGGCGTGTGCCAGATTGATATGCGTAGCGTAGATTTGAGTTCTACACATTATCAATCTGGGAAGGCTCTTGTTCAATCCGCTTGTGAACAGGAGGAACTGTTACAGCAATACTTCAAGATATTTGGGTGAAACAGCCGTTAGTACCCGCCTACTGTACTTTTGCATAATCCAGTCAGGCATTTCAGCTAAAACAGAGTCAATTGCGGCATCAAAAAGCCATGTTTGTTATTCTTTGAGGGCGTTTGGTGCGACGTCAGACCAACATGTCCCGCCTTAAACCCCAGGCACATCATTGGTCCGCACAAATGGTTGAGTCAAGCTGAACGTTAGGGATTTGACTCATTTTCCCCAAGCCGGAATACATTTTGTAGCGCACGGTTAGGAAACCGGAGCACCCAGAGGAAACCCATCCAGACACAGGGAGAAACATGCAAACTCCACACAGAAAGGACCGCATGGTCCAGGAATCAAACCCCAGACCTTCTTGCTGTGAGGAAAGAGTGCTATCCACTCGGCCATCGTGTGTTGCGAGAGTAGAGCTTCCTGCCTTTTTGCCCTCAGGAAGGAGTGCCGTCTTGATTTCCCTCACGCTGTGGAACTATTCCCAAGAATGAGGAAGAATCTATCTCCTGTTTAATATATGTATGGCTAGTTATTAGTGAAAAAATGTGTGAAAATCCAAATGTTTTAAGGGGTTCAACTTCAAAGCTCAATGAATAGGACTAGGAATTAGATATTGAAAAAATCCCTGCCCCTGGTAGGGTCTCCCAAGGCAAACAGGTCCTAGGTGACGGTCAGACGAAGAGCGGTTCAGAAGCCCATTATGATAAGAGACCATCAAGGCCGGTTATGTCGCCCAGAGGTGAAGGAGCGTCGTGGGGCCGTCCTCCTGGGCTGGTGCAGCTCTGAAAAAACTTATGTTAAGTCTAGAAATGTTTAATCTGTGCAATAGGTGAACAATTTATTGTGAACAATTTCTAACAATTTCTTTCTTTCCAGCTGAAAGTGGATGTAAAGAGAGCAAACAGATCTATACCTTGACTCAGACCATTGAATCCCACCTCACTTACCTTGATATAGTTGGTGTGCACACAGGCGTGAGCTTAGTCCAGAGAGAGGAGCGGCCAAATCAAGGAGCAATGACTGGGACCAAGGGATATTTTTAGTGCTCAGGGAATGTGTTGCAACTTTAAGCTTCTCTTAACAGCTTTTGTTTTGCATTCTTGCTGCCCACATGGACACTGCTACACCTACTGCTGCTGAGGGAATTGTTTTTATTATTTCTTTGGTTTGTTTGTGTAAGCTCTCAGTCGTGCAGCAGTTCACCATTGTAGACAAAGGTTAAGCTATTATCTGCACTTGATATTTTAGGTTTGGGTAGTTTGCATTTCATCCAAGAAGCTTCTTCCTCAACACTGAAGATCTTTGGCAGCAATATATTAAATACTTGTCTGGCAAGAGGGGTTAAACATGCCAATACCTCCCATCTCCCATCAAATCTCCATATATACCACTGGGTCATCATTGTTCTCATTCAATAACAAGTTCAAATAAAATACACTGGCTATGCTAATTTAAACTAAAATACTCTGGTCTATTTGGAAAATAAACTACTCTTGGCATCCGTTATTTTCATGTAACTGCATAGTTAGTCTGGCACCAGTTAAACCATGTTTTATATGGCTGTGCCCTAATGTCCACACTATTCCCTATATGCAGGGCACTATAGTAGTTACGCCTCTTTTATAGCGATGTCTAAATGTCCAGGGAGAAAAAAAGCAGGGCACACAAAATCAGGTTAAACCAACCCTGTACAACAAACAACATGCACTACTTTCCCCTCACTGCAGGTCATGTGACTACCAAAGCACCAGAGTCACATGACCTGTGGCCATGATAAAGTAGTGAGCTGTGTGATCAAAGTGAGACAACAGAATGAGTGCCCTATACTATAGTGCGGCACTAAGGGGTTAGGGGCTATAGGGAGGACATTCCAACACTGCAGCTGTGATGATAAACAAAGGAGTAACTAGGGCCCTGGACTTAAATGAACCCCCTAAAAAAACATCCATGTGGCAAATGAAGTGTTTCGGCAGATTAAATAGTGAAGGCACCTTATGTTGTAGTTCTAGACTCCATCTTGTCCCTAAAAACTGTAACGCAGGGCTTCACGCTGTTGAATCTGTACTAGGAGTGTGGTTTTAAAGTATAGCACGCCAAAAATACCTGTGTCCTCTGTTTTACCTTCCAAATCTGATTTATCTGCGCCGTGCATGGAGAAGGAATCCACGAACTCGGAGGGAGACAGCCATTTAGCGCTCGGTGTGGCATGAGAACACATCAATCAGCTGGATTTGTGCTCTCCATGTTCTTGTAGTCAATAATTTATCATTGATAAGTATTGATTAGCCATCACGGGAGCCCAGGCATGACCTCTTCCATCAGTGAAGTATGGGCCCCTTGTAGAGGCTCCTATAGAGGCTCCACCTCTCCCTCTGTCTCAGCTGGAATCAGTTCACTGCAGCAGGCCACAGCCACAACAACAACAACAACAACGACGACGACGACATGGGAGGTTTGTGGATGTGTATGATGTGGAGTGGCTGCGGCTGTGAGTGCTATGGCTACAAATACACCTCAGTGAACGTCTATACAACTCAGGAAATACTTTTTTTTTTGTAAGTATCACAAGTCCTAGATCAACAAATAGTCAGGGCTGCACTGGGTTTAAAATAGACCTTCTGGAGAAAGGCTTTGTTTGAGCCGATACATGTGGAAGAAACCAGCAACGTGTTTTTAAATATTTTATATATGTATCAGCCCAGTACAATATAGGCTTTTAAGAAAATGTAGATAGAGAATTGTAACGTGGGAGGAGTGCCATGGTTCTTTGTTTTTCTCTTAAAATAGACCTAATTCGGACTAAATTATGCCTAATCTGTGCGTAAACTCTGTGAAAACCAGAAAAAACTAAGGAGCATTTTGACACAATTTATATACAATGATTGCATGAACCAATAAAATGAGCAGAATAGGGCTAATAATGCACTAGCCGCCTGCTTTTTGTGGATACCAGACTGTTGATCAACAACTATGATCTGGACAGGGCTCAGCTTCCATGTGGCAGAGCGAACAGGGTTATTTCAGAGGTTATTTTAGAGGTTCTGCAATCACAGAGAGGACTGTGAGGTCTCCATTCATGCAGGCCAAGTGCCTCTGACAGAAGGAAGCTGAACTCTCCTCTTCTCTCCCTCATCTGCCACTATTATAATTTGGTATTGCTCTGTTTATAGTGCTAACTATTGTTTTTTCACACCAAATGTTTGAAAATAACCCAATTATTATTACCTGTATACCACGAGGGACTAAACAGATTTTGAAACAAGTTACTTGTATAGTCAAATATAGAACAATAAAACGCTGAAATAAGACACAGCATACATTCACTTAGCTTTTCTGAATTGAGCTTATTAAGGCGGCCCCCTACTGGCACAACCAATAGGCCTTTTTTTTTTTTTTTTTCTCTAAATAATGCTATTACCTCCCCTGCAAATTAAACACACCCCCAACTCCTCTGTGAAATTGAGCTGCTCAGACGCAACAGCCCGTAGCCACTAAAGTTTCTCCTAAGCCTGCGTGACGCCACAGACGGACAATTCCCAAACTCCCAACTTTCCAACAACGAGGGTTTTCTCACGCGAGCCGTCGGGGGAAGTTTGCCAAAACGCTTGCCATTTATAGACCAAGCTTATTATGGGTTTTAATCCTTTGCCTGGGCGAGACGAGAGGGATCAACAAGGCGTTCAGTGGGCTGTGTAGTCGCACTTTTTTTTCTTTTCTTTTTTACGCAGCGATGGCTATCTCATGGACCTAGTTATACCCGCCTCCTTTTAGAGCGTGCTTAAACGCCGGTGTCAGCTCTCGCTTCAATAGCGAAACCCAGGGCTCCGTGCGTAAAGGCGTGCAGTCAGTGTGTGTCTGAGCAGCGCAGTTAAATGGATCCGCGAGACCGCCTCTTGACGCAGTTCGCAGCCGCTTTGCCCCGCGCTTCAGACTAATAACTGGATGCTTTCTAACAACATTTCCCGAGTGAAGATCGAACGCTTTGCACATTTGAACATGTAACGCAGCCGTGGCGGCGTACACAGCGAGCAGAAGCAGAAGCTTGGATCTCTGGAGAGGAGAAGAGGGGATAGTGACAGCGCGATCGGCGAGCAGGTGAGCTCCCCCACACGCTGTTACTGGCTTTTACACTTTATCCACGTAGAGTTTGGGTGCTGCTTCGGACTTTACGTGCGTATTTTCAACGAGATTTCTTCATTTTAAACCTTGACTGTGTGACTGGCGGTGTCTGCGCCGCTGCGTCCGAGACTGTCTAAAGTGGCAGTCAGTCAAACTCAAGGTAGACAGGCGTTTTAAAACCCAGCTCGCATCGGTATCGAGTGCCTATTGCTTGTTTTGCATAGGGATGATACTTCAGTTTCCCCAAAAAGTTTTTTTGTTGATGTACAGTGTCAAAGTTAACATATAATCCCCCCCCTCATAGCCATGCATTACGCGCGTGTCTAACTGACCAGCTCACGTGAAATGAGCTTCTACTTATTCTCGTCTTTGCAACAGTAATCCTTCCCCGAAACGGAGCACTTGAGAAAACAGAAGAGGTCCTTTCAGCACCGCGGACAGCTCCCCGCAGCCAACTTCATTCCAGGAGTGAAATACAGCATTAGTCACAGTCTGTGTGTGTCACCTCGATCCTGACTGCGTATACACATACAAAAGCTTGATGTTGAACAAACATATGCCTAGAACGCTTACACAAAGTACACGTACACATTCCTTTGTAACCATTTGGAGTTATTTATTGTGAGCAAGTTGCAACGCTATTTCCGCCAAGGATTGTTTAGTAAATTGCTGTGTATTGCATGGCCCGGGCCGGTGTTGTACTTACAGTAGTACTTACTTGTCTCTGTCAGATTAGCTGAGGATTTTGTTGCGTCTGTGCCATCTGTCTGAGAAACTGTGCTACAAGCCTCCCAGACATGTTCATTTATTTACAAAGCTCCAAAAGATGGTATGGAAGAGTTTTGCTGCCTGTTTATTACGGTCATTTCAAACCTTTTAAGGGGTTTATCCGTTTCTTCAAAGTTCTGGTACAGAGTTATCTCCCTGGTGTCGAATGTGGCAGAGGAGGATGCTGTAGCTTGTTGCTTGTGAGCCAAATGACAGCTATGATATGTCCACAGATATGTCCAGCTACTTAAAATTGCTCAATTTTTTTTAAATTATCTATAGCAACATCAGGAGTTGCATAGAAACCATGACAAAAATAACGAGATGAATCACTGTGCATTGAGCTGCAGTAAAGTAGCTTCTGTATGTGATATCATGTAACAATTTCCCAAAAAAATGATTGTGGATTGGAAGTTTCTTTTTGTTATTGAAATAAAGTACTGTTATCGAAAAGGCATAGACTCTTGAGAGTGTTGCGGCCCCCCTCGTGCGTCCAAAGATCCCACGCTCCCCCGGTGATAAGACTTCACTCTGTTTGAAAGAAATGTAGTGGTTTTGCTGATACATTTCTGAAAAACACAAGAAAACGGTGACAAACGGGCGACATTCATGTAAAACTCACAATGAACTCCATTTGTTTTTATGTGATTGATTTGTAGCGGCCTCTGAGGATCCCCCCGAAGTGCCCTAGGAACCAGTAGTCTATAGTACCCACATTTGCCCTCATATTACATCATGTTATTTATCATTATTCGCTTTACAAATCGAAATATCTTTCTCAAAATGGCACAAAACAAGTTCTGGATACCAGCAATGATCATGTCTCCATAAAGAAAGGCAATCCTCCCTCTGACAGTTTCATCCTTAGCTATGATTTCATTCTCATCACATGAAACCGCGGGCATGGGCCGTGTCGCCGTGCGGTTGGACCTAATAGGGTTAAACTGTTAAACATAATAGCCCTGATCCACTCTCTATCTATCTATCTATCACTCTCTCCTTGCCGTAGCCATACCCTTTTGTGCGTTACGTAATGCTCCATCGCCGCGGGGGGGCTTTTAAATCAGGGGCCGCGTCTTAAGAAGCGCGTCGCCAAAGTGCTCGCTCGCCCTTGTTAAACCGCACCGGTCCAGCAGCTCTCCGCCCCGTCACCAATGTCAAGCCAAAAACTCAACGAAACAAGCAAAACAGGATACGAACTCAAGTGGTTTTGCTGGTGCTGCTAAATCGGTTGTTCACTTTCACATCTTTTTTTTTTTTTGCCCTCCCTCCCATCATCGTCATTGCCTTATCTTGATTATGCAGCCGGATGATTGAGTCAGCTGTTTTGTATGCGAGTTAGCTTCGTTTTTCTTTTTTTTTTCCTCTTCTCTTCTTTGTGGAAAGAGAGAGAGAGTGAGAGAAAGATGGGAGAGAGAGATGCAGGGACGCTGTGAGGCAGAATTACAGCCCTCTTTACCACAGTGATACAACAAGGCTGTCCCGTTCCATAAATTGCAGTTTTAAGCAGGGGGAAAAGGGAGAAAGGAGTGGGTAGTTACCTCAGGGGAACTAGGATTCTTTATTTTTATTTTTTTTTTTGGAGAGGGGGTGGACGGGGGGGACGGGGGGGTGAATCTTTCTAAATGGAAATGCTCTGTAGTGGGATCCAGCCGTAGCACCTCGAGGCGTTGTGACTGAATTAAGGGATGATACAGCTATTTTGTGATCCGGGCACGAACTTGGCGGATATATCGCATGGAACCATAATGGGAGGAGAAGGAGACGGTGTTAACTTCCACAGGCGTCCCTGTTTACACTTTACTCACGGTTCACAGGGGGTTCAGTAGGTATTCAGGTGAAGCTTTTGTTATTATGGTTTCGAAGCTCAGGACGTGCGTGCGCTGGCAGTGTAGAGCGAGGAAATAAGAAAAGCAATATTCGATAACGGTCTTGAGTGTTCACAATATTAAGCTGTCAAATTGCATCAAAAGAAGACAAAATATGAATACCTAAATAAAAGAGGACACAAACCTGTCAACGTTTGAACAAAATTAGGGAAAATCAATTTGGTTTCAGGCTGTAAAAAAAAAACCCAGTCAGATGGAAGACCTAATTTGGCGATGTATTGTTGGTTCTTGTTAAATGGACATTACTTCACCCAATATTCTGATCATTTGGTTGTATAAAACACAGCCCTAATGCACAGTGGGTGTATGGCACTTGTAGAAAACAACAAAAAGAGCAATTGGATCTAGTGACTTGCAAGATTTTTTACGCTGAATCCCCCTCCTGTCACAAGCGAGCAGCCACATCACTTTGACTGGAGTAGGCAATGGGGTTAAGTGCCTTCGTCTGCGAGGACACAGCGAAGGCCGGGCACGAGCCGGTGATGTTGTGATGTTGAGCCGAACGTTGAGATGATCGCGCTGCTGCCATCGCCGACGAGAGCCCGGGACTGTGTCGCCAAAAGATTTCTCTGATTCCCGACACATCCCTTAATAGTAAATAAATGAAGATGTAAAAATATGGAGCTATAGACCCTTTCATTGTTTGTAAACATTTCGGGGCTTATGCCGCATTCATGTGAACTGGGGAATTTGTTTTCCCCGTCAGTTTGTGTTCATGTGCGTGTGTCGGAAAGTGGGGATTTTGATTTCACCTGATAAAGACTGTCTTTCATCACTAATTAGCATTTAACAGAGCTAACTGTTTACATTTGGTGTTAGCATTTCAAAAGCTAAACTTTGGTTTGTCTGTTTTATAAAGCATCACATTTTCTTTTTGCTAGCATACATTTTGGGCATTTCTCTGGCAAATAAGAGACAACGAAGGCTCATAGTAAACCTGTGAAAGTAGCAATGTTTAATCTAAATCTCACATTTATTGAAAAATTTACGAATCAGCTGATTTCCGCGTCAGGTGCGGAAGTCGGGAAGCTTGTTTTGACCCCAGGGGGGGTTTCAACTGGGAAAAACGCTTTCCCCAGTTCCTGAGGTCCACATGAATGCAGCATTAGCTGGAGGCGGAAAGCTAGATTCCTATCTATTTCCATTGCAGCTGGTGTCATAGTAACGATAAACAAATGTCTAACTGTTGTTGGAAATATCAGATAAAACCTTATTTTATCGTCGCAAATGTCGTTCCTCTTGTTCTTGCTCCTTAAGCCACAACAGGACCACATTTTTTAGCTGTAGTTTTACACTTATAATCGCTAGTTTTAGTTTAATCTTATTTATCTTGCTCACTTCCTGCCTCCAGCTGATGTCACTGATGATGTAAGCAGCGAAAGTGTCTATAGTGCATCTAACTAACTAGTGTTGGTGTTTTTTTTTTTTTAAACTGGACTTCAAAATTCGTTTTAGAATCTGTCACAATAATTACTCGCACTCAGGGCCGCTGACGGAGGGGGCAACCGGGTTAGTTGTCCGGGGCCCCAGGAGCAGAGGGGGCCCATGAAGGAGCACATTTTCTTGTAAAAAATGATTAAAAGGAGCAGTTGGAGAGGACATGTGCTAAACCGTCTTGCCCCAGGCCCCAAAAAGTCTGTTGATGACCCTGCCCCTACTTATTATCCTTTCCTATTTTGATGTTTTATGCTCAAACAGTAACTATATCCTAGAGTCTGTCTTCTAATGATGTTGCCATATAATTGAAACTTGATAATACTGCATAACATATACACAAACAGTAAAAGATATAGCCTATGTAATCAAATCATGAAATATAATTGCTTGCAGTTAAAAAAAACAACAAAAAAAACACTAAAGACTATAATTATGAAAGACATTATTGCACATTTCAATACTAAGATAATGAGCTTGAACTTTGGTTTAATCATTGTTGCAAAGTCCTTAATTGCAAGAAAGTATTCAGGATAGAATCAACTAGGACGATTGTTATTGCCTTGATGCTGCATGGTGTTTGAAAGCCCTGGAATATGTTGTCGAAGAAGTTAAACTCATGCCAGCAAATATGTCCCCCCCTTCCACAAACACCAGATTTGTGGCTTGTTCAGACTTGCACAGTTAACTATGTGTAAAAGTGTAATCAAAGAGACGACGCGGGGCTTGTGGAACAGGGCTATTGTAGAACATATGGTCCGACAGCATGGCACGTTTCACTTATGGCTTTCGCGGCTTCTTTACAAGCAGTGAATTGTCACGCTAGCCCCATCCCTCCTGTGCTACATAAGCTCTATTTATACCTATGTTATTATGTTGGAATCTCATACTGGAACTCTACTTTATTCTTGAAAGATAAAAAAGTACTGAGGCTGCACTTTTTTTTTGCATCGCGGGAATGAATGGAATTCAACACAGACCTAATGAATGTTTAAAAACAGTATCTCCGTCTAATATCAATGTAATGGGTCTGCATTTAGTCCACAAAGCTTAAAGTCACACACCGGAGCACTGTATCAAATAAAATACAAACATTTATTTGATTCCAGTTGTTTTTATTGGAGAAAAATACCACAAAAACATGTGTCCTCAAACCTGAACCGTAACTTTGCTTTGAGCAGGACATGGTCGGTTCGTCTCTGTGATGACAGGGAGCCAGACTGGATTTTTAAATACAAGGTGCTCCTCCAAATAATTTATTCTGATCTCACTGAAAAAATAGTATTCAGTGTATGGCTGATCCGTATATCTGTTATTGTCTTTCAAAACCATTTAAATTTGTATTTCACAAACTAGAGCAAGACTGGGCTGGTTTATTTTATAAGAGCAGGGACCACTTTGGATGTGGACATTTTTTATCAAAGCAGTGTTACACGGCTGGGTAGGAGGACCATGGGCTCGTTCAAAAGATTCAAAGGGATCTGTTTCCAATGCAACAAAAAAGGCAAATCTGTATTACTTTTTGCCCTCTCCAGCAGATGGCACCCTAGGCAGCTGGTTGGTTCACCAACGTGACTATGGTGAATACAACTACAAGTGTGTTATAGGCCACCCTGACCAGCATGTTTGGAGGTAGGGACAATCTGGACCCGTCCATCCATCTTCTTCGGTCTATCCATTGCCGGGTCAGAGGGGCAGCGGTCCAAGCTGCCCAGATCACACTGCACCAGTCACCAAGCCCATGACAACGTAGCTCTTAGGTTTATTTGGGTGCTCAAACCACTCCACCTTAACCGTGGAGGGGCAGACCCAGGGGGAACATGCAAAGTCCACAGAGAAACGCGCTGCCTGGTCTTAAGTGGAGCAGTGCTGTCCACCGGTTAAAAAAGTGAAGGATTTTTATGAATAGGAACAACATTTATATATTATTATATTGGAATATAATAACATAGGTTACTACTACACAATAAAATCAAAATAAATAAAGGTCTGAAAACAATCTGAGTGTGTGTGACACCTCCGTCTACAAAGTGGCCCTGTGTGACACTCAGCTCAGCTGCTTTATAAAAGGAGCAATGACTT
>OMNZ01059924.1:3664-14793 GCA_900303255.1 Lesueurigobius sanzi | reverse complement strand
ACACTGACGCACACTGACGCACACTGACGCACACTGACACACACTGACGCACGCTGAGGCACGCTGAGGCACGCTGAGGCACGCTGAGGCACGCTGAGGCACGCTGAGGCACGCTGACGCACGCTGACGCACGCTGACGCACGCTGACGCACGCTGACGCACGCTGACGCACGCTGACGCACGCTGACGCACGCTGAGGCACGCTGACGCACACTGACACACACTGACACACACTGAGGCACGCTGACGCACGCTGAGGCACGCTGACGCACGCTGAGGCACGCTGACGCACACTGACGCACACTGACACACGCTGACACACGCTGACGCACGCTGAGGCACGCTGAGGCACGCTGACGCACACTGACGCACACTGACACACGCTGACGCACGCTGAGGCACGCTGAGGCACGCTGAGGCACCCTGAGGCACGCTGAGGCACGCTGAGGCACGCTGACTCACGCTGAGGCACGCTGAGGCACGCTGACGCACGCTGACGCACGCTGAGGCACGCTGAGGCACGCTGAGGCACGCTGAGGCACGCTGAGGCACGCTGAGGCACGCTGACGCACGCTGAGGCACGCTGAGGCACGCTGACGCACGCTGACGCACGCTGAGGCACGCTGAGGCACGCTGAGGCACGCTGACGCACGCTGACGCACGCTGACGCACGCTGACGCACGCTGAACCCGCGTGCAAATAATCAGCTCTTTATGATCTGTGTAATCACCTCTACTTTAGTTAAGGCCATATTTATTTGTTTTATTTATCTTATTTAGACAAAAATCAAATCGAAAATCAAGATTGTTCAATATGAGGTAAATAATCAAGATTATTTTTTTTTTCATAATAGCCCTAGGTCTATATCGCTCGTTTAGTGCATCCAGTATATCAGGGGTTTTCAACTGGTTCTGCCCCAGGGACCACCATTCAGACTAAACTGTGTTTGCGTGTGTGCAATATAGGCCTATTTATTTGTATAAAAGAGGGCTATATACTTTATTTTACAATGCTTTGTGTTCTCAAATGTTTAAAATAACATAAGTAGAGTTATTAAAACAGATATATCAACTTGATATTCATGAATATTCAATATGCAGCGGCCCTAGTGTATTTTTAGTAGTTAAACTGGATAGCAAGTCACGGACCACCAGCAGTACTGCCACGGACCACCTGTTGAAAACCCCTGCACTATATAGTATACTATATAGGCTACTGTGTGGACATTCAGACACAGCCAGGGTTCAGTGGGTTCTAAAGCTGACCGCTATGGCACTGGGTTTCTGCACTCGTCCCTACTGTGGTTCTAAAATCCTACCGTGACGTTTATAAATCGCAGTAATCTTAAAGGTGGTTCATCTCAACATTCCTAACACCAAGTTTCTGACTTTAGTGGAGAAGAAAAGATGAACTAACGTGATGAGTCAACAGTCGGAGAGGTGGGGCGGGCCATGGAGGAGAGGCCATAAGCTGATTGGCTTTCCGCTCTCTTCTGCTCCTCCTCCTCTGTGGTGACCACGCCCTCTGCTCCCAGGCTGACAGAGGGCTGGCTGTTGGAGCGAGAGAATCGGGAGAACAGGATTCCACCGATGCCTTTCCCAATGCTGGCCGCTCCTACAAACACACAAGACAGGGCACAAATGAAGAAACATCACCTCGTCTCCTTTTAACACTCACAATGCCTTCAATACAGTGACTTTTGCTGGATGCTGGCCTTGCCCAAACTGGTGATGGACTCTCCGTAGCACTTACCCAGGATGCTGGCCTTGCCCAAACTGGTGATGGACTCTCCGTAGTACTTACCCAGGATGCTGGCCTTGCCCAAACTGGTGATGGACTCTCCGTAGTACTTACCCAGGATGCTGGCCTTGCCCAAACTGGTGATGGACTCTCCGTAGCACTTACCCAGGATGCTGGCCTTGCCCAAACTGGTGATGGACTCTCCGTAGCACTTACCCAGGATGCTGGCCTTGCCCAAACTGGTGATGGACTCTCCGTAGCACTTACCCAGGATGCTGGCCTTGCCCAAACTGGTGATGGACTCTCCGTAGCACTTACCCAGGATGCTGGCCTTGCCCAAACTGGTGATGGACTCTCCGTAGCACTTACCCAGGATGCTGGCCTTGCCCAAACTGGTGATGGACTCTCCGTAGTACTTGCGAGGGAGGACTGGGGAGGTGCTGGGGCTGGGGATGCTGTCTGTGTCCGACGAGGGCTCTTTGACGGGTGTCAGGAAGGTGGGTCGGACCTCGTCATACGAAGTCGGGTTACTGGCACTGCACCTGAGGATCACAATACAGGACAGAGTTTAAAGTGAGCTAATGATTTACTGGGTATCTGAGGGTACAATCACTCACCAGTGAATTTGCACCGGCGATATATTGCTGTAATGCTTAAGGATGAGAGGCTCCAGTCTATAGGCCTGGAAACAACATGGAAAAAGATTATTATGTGATGTAAAAGAGAAAGAAACAAAGTAGACTTAGCAATATCCAAGTCTCACAATACCATATGAGGGAATTCTAGAATTTCTCTGTTCTTGGGGGTCATTTGTCTTTTCCGCCACAGTAGATTATGTTGCATGTGTTTTGGAGCATCATTTTAGAATTATTAATTCATTTATGGCATAAAAGATCAAGCATTGTTGTTATTTTGTATTAAATTTAGATGTAATGCCTGATGGAAAGACATTTAATGCCACCAGGACACAGGGCTCTAAATCAGTCTGTCGCAGGTAAACTGGGATGTTTCATTCATAAAGCACTTTGAAATGGAGGCAGTGTGGCTTTCTTCTCTCTGCGCTGCCATGTGCCCTCTGTGAAGCTAGGGGGCAGTGGACACGTGGACAAGTTTATACAGTGGCCAAAAGTTTACAACTTACTATGCATTTGATAGAATGTGAATGATGACGCATAAACCTTTATTTCACTCATGCTTAGTGGTTGTGTGAAGCCATTTACTGCCAAAAAACCTGTTTATTTACACTTTTCAACTAGAAACTAGTTAAAAGTTTACATATTGTGCATCTTGAAACCCAATTCAGAGTCCTGTATCTCGACTGAAGTGAAATTTCCTTTACTCCTGATCAATTTTCTTGGCATTTGTTTGAGTAAAGGAGTAATTCAGTTCTTTGACAATAAATGGCTTTGCACGACCACTAACCATGAGAGGAAAAAAGATTTCTGTGTTATCATTCATATTCTATGAAAAACGGCCAAAAGATTAAAAGCGTATGTAAACTTTTGGCCACAACTGTCTGTCTATGGTGGACAGTAATGTGCGTTTATGAGGGGGACATAGACAGTGGTTTGCTTTGCTGTGTCTCTCTAGAGATCACCTCCTCATCATTTCAAAGGAGCAGGTGTTGAAGGCCAGGAAATAAGGCCCTAAATAAAATTAAAATTGTGAGTGTTGCCCAAAAAAAAGGTTTATCTAAAAGTTAAGAGTAAAGTAATAATGTAGTTTATGTTCTAACTTTTTATCATTGTGTAGCCCAATAAGAAATGTGGTGATATAAATACACCAGATTGCACTAAAGTGTGGCAGACGGACCACGGGGTCGGTGGGGTGGAAGACGTTGAAGAGGCGGCTGCAGATGGATGTGGGCAGGATGTGGTCCTGGTGACCACTGGCCCCAGGACGGATCCCTCTGAGGGCCAGGAACACAGCCAGAGGAGAGCCCATGCAGAAGAAGTTCTCAATCTGCACACAAACATCAAATGAAACCTGATTTCAGGAGTGAAAGGTCATGTGTGGCTTCGTATTGCATAGACAGTGATCTAAAAAGACTTACAATGGTTACATGAATGAATACAGTATATGTGGCACGTGCAACGCCATCATCCCAAAGAAGGATATTATGTGAACACTGCACTTGTGTGCAGGATGTTGCTTTCACGTTACAGAATCCTATTTCAGTTGGAGCAGGTGCCAATACAACTCAATGGGAGACGAGCAGTTTTTGAAAGAAATTTCCAAAAAGAAATGTCCAAATGTTTTCCCTGATCATTATTTAATTGTGATTGTGACTGGATTCACAAACCTTTCATATTATTCTTATGGCTGAAAGAAAGTCCTTTCTGACAGGTGAAGGTTGCTAAATTACTGGATTGCTGCACAAGTCTATTATCACAAGAATGATTTCTTTTTTACCCAGGTTGGAGATCAAGCAGTTACTTATAGGCAAAGACTGAGGCACTCAGTGGTTTAGGCCTTCTCCACAGGTAGCAGGGTGTCTCACAAAACTCTACGATTTCTATGATTTGACCAAAGTGAAGATCAGGAAAACTCTGGTCATGCGTTTGTGTGTGGCCATAAATAAGTGGGGTTTCCGGTGGCCGAGCGGCACTGCCTGAGACAAAACATCCTCTGACGTCATGTTTATGTTCAGAAGCAGCATGGATGCCCTTAACTGTGTTGTTTTTTACAAGCCCAAGTTCTGATTCACCTCGAAGAGCACAGGTGAAGGAGCACGTTAAGGTCCACTATTTTCCACCAAATCACCATTTGACATTCTCATAAATGTGCATCAAAATACACTTATTTTCTAGACTGAGGGTGGAGGATATTCAGTTTTACTAATATCCTGCTACGTGCGGACAAGGCCTTCAGAAAATATATATAAAAAGCCTTTACTTCATGGAAAACCTATTCATTAAAAACACCAATGCGTTTTGGCATTAAGTTAAGGCTAGAAATATTTCCATAGTTACTACCATGGAATTTTCAGCTGCCCTCCACCTCCATTTTTAACTATAGGCTTTTTAGGATGTTGTGCCATGAGTTTCGAAGCTTTTTGTTGTGCTCATTTGTGGTGATATGAAGCAGCATGAGCAGAGTGAGGATAGTGTGGTATTTTACCTTAAACTTGAGAGCTGGTCGTGCTGAGGGTTTGCTGGCCTCCAGATCAATCAGCTGGGTCTCCAACTCTCTCAACCTGGCAAATACACAGAGAATACACTTTCAAAAGTTGTCAAAGGTGTGATACTGGGCTGTACAAAAATCTATTGATTGTATCTGTGTGTGATGATATAACATCTGTATTGTTTGTATCTGTGTGATATAACATCTGTATTGCTTGTGTCTGTCATGATATAACATCTGTATTGTTTGTATCTGTGATGATATAACATCTGTATTGTTTGTATCTGTGTGATATAACATCTGTATTGCTTGTATCTGTGTGATATAACATCTGTATTGTTTGTATCTGTGTGATATAACATCTGTATTGTTTGTATCTGTGTGATATAACATCTGTATTGTTTGTATCTGTCATGATATAACATCTGTATTGTTTGTATCTGTGATGATATAACATCTGTATTGTTTGTATCTGTGATGATATAACATCTGTATTGTTTGTATCTGTGTGATATAACATCTGTATTGCTTGTATCTGTGTGATATAACATCTGTATTGCTTGTATCTGTGTGATATAACATCTGTATTGCTTGTATCTGTGTGATATAACATCTGTATTGCTTGTATCTGTGTGATATAACATCTGTATTGCTTGTATCTGTGTGATATAACATCTGTATTGCTTGTATCTGTGTGATATAACATCTGTATTGCTTGTATCTGTGTGATATAACATCTGTATTGCTTGTATCTGTGATGATATAACATCTGTATTGCTTGTATCTGTGTGATATAACATCTGTATTGCTTGTATCTGTCATGATATATCATCTGTATTGCTACTATGACTGAACAGACCTCTTCCTTGTTAAGCGGATTTGCTCCAGGACATGTCTCTCCTCGTAGGAGATCCAGCGCTGGTCCAGCTCCTCCTCCATGGTGCGCGTCTCCTGGAGACAGAAGCGCACTGGGTCCCACCCCGTCATGATGTCGTAGGTGATCACACACCCCAGGGAGTGGGACACGATGGAAACCTTCCCCCCTCGCTCCTCGAAGTCGGGGTTTCTGGAGCAGAACAGGCTGTAGAGTCTGTTCAGCTCCTGTGTTAGGCCTTTGGTGATCTGCAACACAAGTGTCAACAAGTTCCAAAAGGGCTTGCTGTGTGTACTGTGGGGAGTTGGGATACACCAATACCAGTATCGGGTCCATACCAAATACTCATACTTGTACTCATTAATGTGGTTCCAATACCACTATGCGAGCTCACAGCTGATCATAGCATGACACAGAGCACCGAGCTGAGAATACAATATCCAGACCTGGCTTTATTACAGACTGCATTCTCCAAATGTGTCCAAGCTGAGTTTAACCAGTGCCAGGGCTGTGTTCACTGTACCATAGCGGTGCATCTGCACAGTTTACAACATGAGCAGGCTAATGTTGCTAACCAGCAGCTAATGGCGATTTTCAGCATTTTATACTTGCTGACTTAATGCATCTGTAAAACATACAGCGACTAAAAAGAGCTTTTAAAAGAGGAATAACATGTTTCCTACAAAAAAGTATGCCTTGGGTATTGATGTCATCAGGAACAGCTGCACTGTTCACTTTTCAGACCCAGAAAGACCTTTTTTACTACCAACTGTAAGGAATTTACTTTTCAACCAATTGCGTGAGTGTAAGAGAGAAACACTCACCTCATCCCTGTATAAGGGACTGTTGTAATACATGATGTCCATGGCACTGCTGTTGAGAAGGTCTCTGAGCCCTCTCACTTTATCTGGAGTTATGGTTTCCACAGTATCTATGCAAGCACACACAGAAACAGGAGGTTAGTAAGCGGAGTGGCATCATTTAAGGATCACATATTTATGCTTTATTCAGGCTTTTACAACCTCAGCAGCGCTGAGCTCACTGGTTCAAGTATTTTTAAAGTTAACTTTTAAAAAGACTTGAACCAGTGAGCTCCCTGCTGGCAGCCTGTCTGAAAAGTTCTCTCTCTTTTAAACAGCTCTGCTCTGCGTAGGTTTCCTCTGGGTGCTTCAGTTTCCCCTACCACCAAAAAAACATGTACAATAGGCCAGGATGAATGATGTCTGGGTGAGTGAATGTGGTGATCGGAGGGTCCGATGGCGCATGATGTGTGCAGCCACACCTCTGTCGGTCTGCCCCAAGGGGCAGCTGTTACCACTGGAGTGAATGTAAAATCATCTCATGTAAAGCGCTTTGTGACTCTGTCTGTGAAAGGCGCTATATAAATAAAGCTCTTCTTCTTCTTCTCTGCTTGTTTAAGATAACAGGTCTCTTTATGGTCTAGCACCATAAAGAGACAGGTCTCTTTATGGTCTAGCACCAAAGTACATCTCTGACATCTTAGTGCCATATCTCGGGCTCTAAGAACTTCAGGGAGTGCACTCCTGCTGGTCCCAGAGTTAGGACCAAACATGGTGAGGCTCCGTTTCAGTTGTATGCAGCTAAAATCTGGAACAGTCTGACACAAGATGTGAGACAGGCCTCACCTCTAAATCAATGTCTTCAGTGAGAATCTACAATGTAAATATTCTTTAACTAAAAGAAAAAACAATACATAAAAAGTCTTTCCAAACTTTTGACTGGTACTGTACTTCCAGGTAGAGAAGAAAACAAGGCATTTCATAGTGAACATATATTTAACCAGATATGATATTCAACATAACATATGTGCCTATAGTTGACTTCAAACGTGTACAATAGCACGGTATGGGCCCTTCCCCCTCTGTTCAACCTGAGAAATCCCCACTGACCTCCGTCCAGTGCAAGTTTGGAGCGCCACTCCACAGGCAGGAACTCCACGTGCTCATCGTTGTGCTCCGGAAAGTGCTTCTCCTCCATCTTCCTCACGCCTTCCCTTAACCTGAACAACAAAAGGCATTATGTCATGGACACATGCTTCCATATGCAGCACTGGCAAAGTTTTCCCTTTTCGTTGTTGCATCTAACACACCGATAAACTAGCCATTGTTTAAATCAGGGCTGTCAAACTCATTTTGGGCGGTGGGCTGAAACCAAACCTACCAGAAACTCTAAAATAAATTGATCCTGGAGAGTCATAAAGGCCGCTGTGAGGAAATGTAAAAGTCCCAGTTCAGAATATAGCCAAGTCCAAGACTACAAAGTTTGGAGTCTGTAGGAGCTACTAAAGTGGGGATGTTGTCGCCCCAATGTGAGAAAAAAGCATTTTGAGAAAATAGTCATTGAAGTAACAATTTCCCATATAGTTCTATGGAGAAATTTTGAATCAGTGAATAATTACACTCCTTATTGTAATGATTATTAGGTCAATGATTTGTTTCCAGGTAAGAGAGAATACTGAAAATTGAGAAAAACAAATAAAAGAGTTTTTGCCTGCAGTGCCTCCCCTTGAACATACAGTAGTTACCAGAGTATAATGAATACATGATACCACTCACATTGCAGTGTTTTTGATAATCCGCCCCTGGTCCATTTTCTGTCCGATCCCGTGCACCACAAAGACGATGTGTGTGGTCTGTGGGGGCCTGTCCTCAGGAGACGCCTCCTCCACAAAGCCCCGGTGGAGCCGTGTCCCACTGCTGGAGGCTGCCAAACAAAATGTGTATACGTGAAGATATGGCCAGACAGTGATGCCACGATGACACACTTATGAAGATGTATCAGACAAATGTGAGATATTATTAGCCAACTGACTGAGCATAATGTTCAAGTCAAGCTAGCGCTACCTCCATAAACACCACATTCATTTCCAGTTCTTTATTTTTATTCTTTTATGCAGATTTATTTTGCCTACTTTCCAGGTAATTTCCAGGATTTTCCATGACCTTTTAAAGTGAGGAAATACATTGTGATTGTGGTATTTCGCGGTCCTCTCTGGCCTCCTCACACACCAGCTTGAACAGGTTCGAGCATAGACATGTAAAGCATATGTTTTCTTTGGAACATGGTAAAATGGGGGGTTCGGAAGTCCTCCCTTGGGAAAATGTTGAAATAGAAGATCATTTTTGTTCTGGAGCAGCATGAGCTGGTCTTTAGTCTGGTGTGGTGGGCAAAGTATCGCTGACATTTCTTTTAAATAGAAAAGCAAAGGGAGGAGAAATATTTTCAAGGACAAGATATGTTTTTCCAGGACATTTGACATTTTTTTTTTTTTCCCACATGTTTTCCATGACTTGAAAAAAGGTAGGTCATTTTCCAGGTTTTCCAGGTAGAGCACTCATTCAGTGGTTCCCAAATCATATCTTACTCAAGAGTATCAAGATTGCAAATTGAGTGGCAAATGAATGAATGAACAATTCCAACTCCTCATGGCATTCCTAGTAGGTCAGACTGGGCTTCCTTTAGTTCATTGTGAGCCCTGCAGTGTTTTTAGAATCCACAGTCCTGCCTAGTCGTGGCACACGTGCAGACATGAGTGGCGCCAATGGTTATTTGCGTCTGTGGAGACAGTACTAAGCAGATTTAGACTCTGGAGCATTTGTGTGTCAGGAGACTGAGATAACCTCTAATCTTACTGCCCTGACATGGAACACTACATGGATCCTGACTCCTGCCTAAGCTGAGCGCTACTTATGCCCGCTTCTACCACTTACATTTTTGCCCTCAATATATATATTTGTATGTATTTATTTCAGGGACAGTGCATATTATTGGTGAACATTTCTGTAAATATGCCAGAATTACGCTATTTTTCATCTGTAGTCCCAGGACAGGTCTTACAATCAAAATGAAGCGTTACAACATTTACAGCAACCAATGTACAGCAAGACAGTCAGCCAGCAGTCAGTCCCACAGTAACATTCAGCCTCATTCAGACCTTGGACAGACAGCAAGAGGCCAGCAGGGGGCAGTCTATGTGTGCTCAGTGCTCACAGCTTTGATATGAGTGTGCATTTTGAATGTATAAGTTAATGTTGGTGGGTCACAGATTCCAATCGTCAGCTGCTCGGACAGAAAAGGAAGTTTGCCCAAACAAAGGGAATGACACAGTCCCCTCTGGTTCTGCTCCGGATGGTTAAGCCTGAGCAGATGTTGGTAAACTGTGCGAGTGGTGGTGATGATAGTCCATTGGCTACTTAATAGATCAATCACAGATTTGAGTATAATACAGTATAACACAGTGGCATAAATTAAATCAGGATAGATGTTTGGGGGGCAGTTGAGCATAAGCTGCTGACTAAACTAGTGTGCGTACATAACCATCGGATCCATTATAATTAATCAAATAATTGTCAACCAACTCTACTCTACTTTTCTCATTTGAACACTCTTCCTCGCCCCACTATCTTTATCCATTCTTTTTTATTCACCGATGAAGTCAAAAACAGCTGACTGTAATTCTCATGTTTGGTGAGCAACAGCTGGGAAAGCAAAGACGTTAATTCTCATCTTTTGCAGGAGATGAGTTAATAGTTAATAGTTAATAGTCAATAGTCGTGCACCACAGCAGAGTAGAAGAAGCTAGCAGAGTAAATCACTTGTTCATAAAAACCTTTTTTATTTGCAAATATACCTGTACTATCAAGCGGACCCAAGAAAGAATAGTTTAACTTCCCTCCGGCGAAAAACACAGGTTGATGTCTTTTGATGTCTAATGACTAATCCGTTGATGGAAAAATTATTGTCAGCTTAATCAATGATGAAAATAAATAAATGATAAATGGTTATAGCTGCAGTCCTAATAATAAATGTAGATCACTATTACTTTAATTATAATCCCAACACTAGAATGAGCTTGTGTCATGGTGAGCAGCTGAACCACTCTGAAGTCATTACCATTAGTTCATAGTTTCCTTTTGCTCATGTATTGCAGTTATTGATCCGTACTAATACAGCTGCACTAGTGTGCTCATGCTAAAGCACTGGTTCTTTTTATACATGTATTTTCTTAAAGCACTTATTCCATTAAAGGAAGTGCAGGCTGGAGCCAGTCCAAGCTGCTATGGACATGACAAACATCACGGTTACCAACGCTGCCAGCGCTTCTCCCAACTTTTTATAAATTATGACCAAAGAACAAACGTTTGAGTCAGAGGCGTTTGTAGGTTTAAAAAGATTGGGGGCTCAACCCAGTAGTGTACATGCAAGTCAACCAAACAAGGCGAGGGGTGTGGGGGGCCTCTCCCAGACAATTCGGAATGTTTTAAACCTTATATCCTGAATTCTGGTGTATTAATAGTGACTAAAACACAATCTGAAATATGCCATTACCAAACTTGACAGTGTTGTGTCCCCCCCCCCCCCCCCCCCCCCC
>OMNZ01059923.1:0-11057 GCA_900303255.1 Lesueurigobius sanzi | reverse complement strand
GTGGGGAATAGGGCTGGAAAGTCTCGCACCCGTTTCGGATACAAACAAACGACCACGTGCTCGAGGAGGCGGTTTTCGGCGTTTATGCGACACGTGCTCCTTTTTAAGGTTTACCAAAACCAATAAGCCAAGTGCACATTGCACCTTGCAAAAAAAAAAAAAACTACTACCAAACAAACCACTCAGGACTGGTCTAGGCTGTCACTTGATCACTTCACTCACGTTAAGTCCATATTAAATGAATAAATACATAAAATAGAGGTGCCCAAAGCATATTAGCTTTACAAACTACAACAGTATATCCTCCATGGCAGTAATATAAAGACATTTAATTATGGTCCTATGGTATGTGCTGTAAATGCTGTACCTGCAGTAAATATCCCCGGGGCATCTGGGTTTGTTGCTGTAGGAGTCCTGGTGATAACACAACACAACATCTGGCTTCTCTGGGTCATATTGGAACTTGACGTGGCCCAGAACTAGTTTTGACCGTTCACTCATTTTTTTAGTCCCAGAGACGACATTTGTCCACTATAACACTGAAAAAGCCATCAAAGCGTATACAATTTTCTAAATCCACGATATCAGTCCTGCAACCGAGCCCCGGGGAGAACAGGACAAACCCACCTGTGGTTTTTGTTTGTATCCGCGGACCGAAATCTCGCAAATTCTCGCACTTCCACTTTCCAGCCCTATATAAACGGCTCAGTCTCCCTCCGCGCCCCCGCAGAAGCATACAGACATGCCCCTTTCACAGCAGTTTTTGAATTTGGTGAATGGGCGGAGTAAACTTTGGAACAGGGGTGTAGTTGGTCTTTAAGTAATTCAGAGTTTCTCCTATCTGACCCAATGAGGGCCAAATCAGCAACATTTCCCGGATTGGGCCACAAACCTGGCAAACCTGCGGGAGTTGAACCGCTAACCCCTCGCTTATTGGACAACCCACACTATCATCTGAGCCATTGTCACCCCACAAACACACTTACATTCATCCTGGTCTATTGTTCATGTTTTTCCAATTTTTTTTATTTCAATTTCATTTCATGTCCTGCGATGAAATGGTTTGTTAAGTATCCAAAATACACGTTCCTCTCATTGTCCAGCTCTAATCAAGCTCTCACTATGGCAGCGTATTCCTGCGTGCGGTGGAAACACTTGGAGAATTGATTTTGTCCGGTGCAGAGCCACATAAAAACCATAGAGGATGAAGTCTTTGAAATGTGAAGAGTTTTCAGGCTGAAAGATAAACCGCAGCTGCTTTGCCGTTATCAGATGAACCTTTAAACGTGACGCTTTTCAACAACCGAAGAGCTATTAGCACAAATGACCCTCGAATCACCGCTAATGTGCATCGGTATTTCGACAAAGACAAACGTAACTGATCTGTTTTTGTAAATGATCTAGAGTGTTTGATAGAGGAAACCACAATCTTAATCCCTCAAAACACTGGATGAAAGATGTATTCAAGTGCTGCTGTGTTCTTGCCAACAGTAACTAGAGAAGAGGGGTCTTTGAGAGAGTGCCAATTGTGGACTCTTGCAGGTACCTTCCTGTCTGAGTATCAGCCATCTCCGCTGTAGCGCTGGGCCATAGGAGACTGTTGTGTGTTTGAAGTGTAACAAGCTCCTCGTTCTGGATCCACACTGCAGATGGGAAAACCCAAAACTTGGCACAGGGAAAAACAACTACACATCACAAATATGGGACTCGCAGGAAAAGAGGAGCAAGAGGGTGGATGTAACGTCAGGGGTTCTACTGGGATCTGAAAATGTGGTAGTTGGTGGGAGTAGTCGTAGAAGTGGTAGTAGTTGTTGTAGTAATAGTAGTAGCAGTAGTAGTAGTAGTAATCAAGGTCACAACAAGCCTGACGCTCCTACTTTCTGTTCAAAACCCGGCTCATGTCAAAGTATTTTCCCCACGCATTGCCAAGTCTGTTGGTCATGTATTCACAGTTGTTTATGTAGAAGACGCTTCCTTTCAAAAATATCCTTCAGAGTGAACTTCATAATGTCTCAGTACAGATGTACAGATGAAGACTGAAGAATTTTTGCCTACGATTCATAATGTCTCCTTCACCTGTTGATATGGCCAATGCCTGCACTCTTTCTCAGACCTCGGTTGAAGGTTTTTTCATGCTCTTTTTTTTTCCTCACATAAGCCACCATTTTTGTTTTGAGCAGAGGCGTCCCTTGCCATTAGGCAAAGCAGGCAGCTGCTTGGGGCCCCCAAATTGGCAGGGCCCCCCACAGAGCTCATATATCCTACTAACGGCAGCACAACTTCAACTCTTCATTTATAGAAATTGTGATGGTGTAATTACAAATTCTCGCCACACAAACCCCTGGCGCTATTTCCACCCTGCTTTATCCCTCTGCGTCTTCAGTCACGGTTGTATTTTATTGTTCGGAACAGAGATGGAAGAGAGCTTACTAAGTTATGACTCTGTCCCATTATTATTTATTATTAGGAAATATAGCCTACATGTTTATTATAAAACATCCAAGGCCGTTGTTCTGAGAGAAAGAGAAACTCTGTACACAGGACAGGTGCATGCTGGGAGGTCAGGTGACACACTGTGTTCGCCCTCTCCCTCTGGCGCTGTTTAGGAGTAGTGGTCTAATGCCTCTGCACTGCAGTAGTTTAATGATTTGACAGGATTTAACCCTGACTTTGGGACTTTTGGGGACTTTTATTCTGACTCTACACTTCTGAAACATTGCGGTGAGTTTTGTCATTTCATGAACCAAATCTGCTGTGGGATATTGTTCTTGGTTTTGAGGAGTTTATGAAGTGTATTTGAGCCGCGGTCGCGAGTGGATCCTCATTAACAGAGCGTTGCTGCTATAATATTAAATGACTGTGTGCTCTGAGGTGCTTGAATTCAGCAGTAATGGTCTGTAACTCTCTAATCCAGTGTTTTGAGGCTTGGGTTGATTGTGCACTATGGCCTATTGTTTTGCTAATAGCTCGACTATTGCAATGCAAATTATTTAGTGATTTTTTCACTGTGGTTTGGTTTTGAATTATTGCTCAACAACTTGTGTAAATCATTAACACTGGGCTAATTAATAGTCCAAAAGCACACATTTATGATAGAATGTGTTCTATACACAGTATATTTTTTGTAACATATAGTGATGCCTACCTATATAAAGTATTATCAATAATATTATCTGATATATAGGGCCCCCTATTTATTTTTGCTTGGGACCCCAAGACACTCTTGGAACGCCACTGGTTTTGAGGGCCTTTCTCTCATTGGTTTGTCTGTGTGTCAGACTCAGCTATGGCAACTCAGGATGAAAGGACAAGGTCCCAGATTATAAATCATTAAGATACAGGGACAAGAACAGTCTGAGCACATACTGTTGTTGTGTCCCTGGGTAAGACACTTGACCTCAGTCACAGTAATGTGGCTGTGACAGGACATCATGTAGCTGGTCCGCTGTGCAACCCCTAACAAAAAAGAGAACAGTGGAATAAAAAATATTTTGCACTAGGATTAGTTTCTTTGTGTAATTGTAACTTGATTACATAAATTCAATAAAAGCAAATTAAACTTTGTGATTGTATCCAAGGCACCTGTTTGTAGCTGTACAGGGAACCAGACTGTCCTGGGTTAGGGTGACCTCAGTCCAGAAAACTACAGGAAGTCTACACTGATGTAATTTTAAATTAATTCAGGAAAGCTTGGATGCTGCAAAGAAGACTTCTTCTTAACCACTATCAGACGTTCAACTATCTCAAGTAGTTAAGACATAATTTTGACAAGAAAATACCAGAGAAAATGTACTTCCATTGTTGTCATGTCACGTTGTTCGCTTGCTGAGCCATTACCTGTCCATCTCCCTGCACTGTACATAGATGCAGCGGCTGTGGGTTGGACTGAATGGCTCTGGCATGTTATTGCAGACAGAGTTGTGTCTGGGCGGATGATTCACACACAGCGCTCTCTCAGGGATGTGTCCACACAGACAGACTGGGGAAAGATCAGAGATCAGATGTACACAGACGCTCCGCTGCATTTCTATTGGCGTCTGCTGCAGAACAGGAGACATCAGGTAATTAAAAAGAAAAGTGAGAGAAAGAACAGGCAGAGGGAGGCAGCGCGGGAGAGGGAGGCCAGTGGGGAGACAGATAATGGACCTCCAGCTCATGCAGCTTTTGCCTGAAAACATAACGTGTCATTAGCAGAGCCATCAGCCAGCGACGTCTTTAAGGATTATTCCTGAAGTCTCCTGGTGGGACAGCTGCCGTGGTGGCTATATTTGGACCAATATAGGATTCAATTTACAATGGGCATTGTGTTAAATATCGAAAATAATAATAATAAAAAATCCTTCTGTAGTTACGATTTTACAATAAAAATAGCTCACAAGTATCAGTTGAATGTGATGTGATGCCCTGTCTGACCTTCTGTATAGACTCCATTATTATAAATGTATCATTATGGATATCTGTCCTGGCATGGGGTAGGAAAGGAGTAAGCATTGTTCATAGTTTAACTGTCCACATACTTTTATATGAACAATAACACAAGTATTTTATCTCCATGGGTTTATTATTACAAAACACACTAGAAATCCCAGAAATCTTAGTGGTTTTCCTGAGCTCTATGAGCATTTTCTGCTGGAATCAGAAATGCTTGAAGTCAACAAAAAGTGATCATGTCATGTACATTGTATTTTGTTCACCAGCTGCTCAGTAAACAGGGTTGTATCTGTCTGTGGTCCCTCCATTATCCCAGTATTTATTTTTTTATTTGAAGGAACTGTCTGTAACCCATAGGTCAAGAAGATGCTTCAAGCCTCTCTCTCCCCAGTAAACCACAGATCATGAATCAATTATGAATCGACTGGTGTGATGTCCTGTTTTATTCAAAGAAAATAAAGCTGTCATTATGAAGACGCAGTGCACAGTCTTCCTCCCATTTTGTTTCCAGTTGTCATGACAGGAGGATCTAAGTTAGCCTGTGTCAGGTGTCTGTTGGTTTGACCCCCGTCTTTTAAGCTGACAAGCCTCTGAAAAAAAAGATTGAGGAGTTTTTGCACATTCACTTTCACACACCCACACACGCCACACAGACAGTAGCATGCCGCCTCTCAGAGTATGGCAGTGCAGTCTTGCATGTAGGAAATGAAGTTGATTGGGGTCTGTTGTTGTGAACATCATCAGCTTATGACCAAACGTCAAAAGTTTCTCTTTGAGCTGTTGTGACATGTATGAAACCGTAACATTATGAAATGGGCCTGTATCTTTATGAAACAAGCCATTCTGTTGAGGTTTCTTCTTTCTGCTCATGTGTATCAAGGCTGACAAGCATTTTAACAACACATAACCTGTTCTCCCATTATTCAGATAACACTTCTATAACAATACTTACCTGCACTAAAGCCATTTGATAGTAATAAATAAGCTATTGTTTAGTGAGCAAACAAACGGAAGGTTTTGAGCTCAAATCGTATTTCAAACCAGAAAGCACATGCTCACAATTCCTGTGAGTCCGTCCATCTGAACTGCTGACTGTAGCTCGGAGCAGAGGAGGTGCAGGAGTGACTCTTCCTGATCTCAGCCCAATGAGTCTCTCCTTCTGTGTGTCTTCTAAATATTTCAGCAGAGAAGGTGCCTGTGCTAACCCTAGCCACTGCGCTAACATGTCATTGACCATTAGTGCTAACCTGCTGCTTCTTCTGCTCTGCTGTGTCCTCGCTGCTTTGTTCTACCAACTTTATTTTTGTCCTCGCTGGTTAAGTCAGTATATTTTAAAACTTCACTATGGTGCACCTCTGAGCCTCATCTGAGCCACCCCCAAAGCCTCCCTTGTTTTACTGCTTACTATATATTACAAAACAACAATTAATCATAATGTAAAGCTAAATGCGGATTTAAAGTTTAACATTTAAACAAATACATCTTATAGCTACCTCTTAACTTTTCTAAGTGCTTGTATAAACAAGGCTCCAAGGCCCACCACTTTGGTCCTATTGCCTATATTTTTTATTGTTTTAGTATTACCTTACCTTACCAAAAATGAATTTGTATCTGTCACATTGTAGAGACGTGATGAACATGACACCTATAAATGGTACTCAGTGCTGACTGGTGAATGTAGTCAAAATGACTACAACATGTGTGCAGTTTTAACAGCAATATGTATCACTAAAGTGATGTATATATACAACGGGTTAATACTTATTTTGTTTACTATTCCTTTATTATGCTGAAGTCTGTACCTTTCTGTACCAGGGGCAATTCATAGAATTGACCACAGATAAACTTTTATCAGCGTTCAAAAACAGCACAACGCTTTTGGTTTCACATTAGAGCAGCAGCTAAACTCGATATCATGATATAAGGAAGAAATATGATGATAACGATATATTTGACGATATAATTGACAAAGGATAAAATATTTCAAAATCCCAGCTTTACACCTATTGGGAATTTTTTCCCTCTGAGTGGAGCTGAGCGTTCAAGCCAGACTATAGCATGAATTGTATAGCCTGCGGTCTGGGAAAGCTGAAGGTTGTGGGTGGAGCCAACAGTTGTCGTTCAAACTGCTTCTGCCGTGATAGGTCAAGCCTATGACCAATCAGAGCAACGGAGGATCTTCCTTGTCTTGCTATCTCCACCGTCGTGCACCCGTGTCATCATCCTGCTAAGCCCGCCTCAGCCATTAAAAAACTACGAGCTGCTCCTATTGCGACGCTAGGCCCCCCACCGGGCAACAAATATTTTTGGCCACTAGGATGCGTCTAGTTTACTAGATCTCACTCACTTCCACACCACGTTCAGTCCTGTACTTTTTTTCTTCTTTTTTCAACATTTTTCATTTCTAATAGAAGCTAGTTACATACATTGGTTTGAAAACGGTCTGAAGAGGGTTGAGTAGTAAAAGTGGAGCAAGTGGTGTGATATGGAGGGACAGTCTTGAGAAATACTTTATACAGGTATTAGATTAAGCTTCACAAAGGCTTCACAAAACATGGCTATTTAGGAACTAAATTGCACTTTTTTTTTGTTGTCGCAAAAAACGTGTATTACATATACAGTATTGTGGCTTCTTGCGGTTTTGTTTCATCCAATATTGGATAACAGTAATTTGGTAATATACGGCGCAGGCCTTATAAGGAGCACAGCAGTCATAACATCCTTGTATGCAGTGAGTATAACGACATTATGTAATATGCAAATGACCTTTTTCTATTTTTTACTGTAGAATTGACATGGCAACGTTGAAAAGGGGGACATGTCTAAATAGGTGGGACGGGGGGGGGGGGGGGGGGCAGAGGCTTGAATGGCTGGGTTTCACTATATTGATCTGTAAAATATAGGTGTCTAAAACAAGTATAAACACAGCCCTGGCGTATTTTTTTAAATGGATATGAGCATTAAGAACACAAAGGCTGACAAATAGCACAAATAGCCCTGACTCGATCGTGGGCGTGAGTGTGTGCTGGTGTTTTATGCAGCGGCACACACAGCCTCATAACAGAGGACGGATCAATCAGGAGAACAACAGGACCGGCTGTCAGCGCGGGCACAGTCTGAGCCCATCGATCCAGGCCAGGTCCTATTGGTGTTCACTCTATTTGGGCTGCAACGCACACCGCACAGCTAACAGTCCACTACGTGACTCCGGCGCCGGGAGGAATCCTTTGGAGCAGGGGTGTCCAGCCCGTTCCGAGTGGGGGCCAAAGATGTAAACACAGTCTTGGGCCGGAACAGACAAAGCCCTTTTTGGAGAAAGTTAAATTATAATTTGATTACTGATATGCTTTTACATTATCTAGCCACATTTTCAGGCCTGTTTGCTATACTTTGTTAAGTTAGTACCTTTGTGTTCATGTTAGCTAATAATTTATGTATCACAAATTAACTGCACATCAGCCTCACTTTATGTTCCCGTAAAAGTGGTTTTAGGTTCAGGAAATTTCCTCATTATAAACAGTCTGTCTGTTCTTATCATGTTTGCTCGATGTTGCCATGGGAGAGTGATGGGGTTTGAGGGAGAAGATAAGATAAGACTTTATTTCACAATGGAGAAATCATAGGCAACGATTCTTCAGTCTTCATTAGGGCTGGGTACCGTTAAACGATACCAGTATCGAAAAATAAATTGGTACCGAAAACTGGTACCGAAAAAATATTTATCGTTAGAAAGCAAATTTGTCTTCCTGGTGGGTCTGAGACTGCAGTAAAGAAAGGGCTGAGGTGTTTCAGCTCAAATAAATGATGAAAACACTAAAAGAAACAGTATTTTAAAGAATAAATGATCATTATTGTTCTGTTTTATGGTTCTACAACAAAACTAAAATCATGCACGAGGATAAATGACTCGATTTGAGAATATTAGTCTTGTTTAGAGGAGTTTTGACTAGATTAGACACATTTACTACTGTCATCTAGATTATTTGGTTTATTTCATGACAATTTTTCTAAGGTAATCTCACTTGAATTAGGGAAATAAAACTGCCCAAAGACCAATTTTCTTACCCCATTGGTAAATTAATTTAAATAAAAAAGGAACTAAGTAGAAATCTATTGAAGCAAGTCAAAACAAGTGGTTAGAATTAGGTCAAATGAGCCACTAAAACAGCTCAAATTTAGATAAATAAGATGAATTTGGGTCATTTAACCTTCTAGATATTTACTTTTTTGTGTAGATGACCAATAATTTAGTATAGGTATCGAAAAAGGTATCGTTCAGGTATCGGTATCGTAAACCAAGTATCGTTAAAGTACTAGTATCGAAAAAAACATGAAAGGTACCCAGCCCTAGTCTTCGTCTGTACTCTGTAGTTGAAGTGGAGGACGTTTCGTTCTTTATCCAAAGAACGTCGTCAGCACTGAGCAGAATTGACATCCCCGTGGGTCTTTTATGAAGAACTAATTGGAGGAGTCCCACATCTCTTAGTTCTAAAGGTTAGAGAAAACTTCTTAATCTATATTTTCTCAAACCTTTAGAACTAAGAGAGGTAAGTAAATCGGACATGACAAGCTTAGAGCATCCCACGTCCTTAGACCTTCCTCCACGGCGAGGAACAACCCTTAAAACCACATGACAGAGCAGATATGATGCCCAAAAGGAGCATCAACCAGTGGGAGGAGCAGCAACTACTCCTACTGGTTCTTCATAAAAGTCAATTCTGCTCAGTGATGACGAAGTTCTTTGGATACAGACCGGAAATTCCTCCACTTCAACTTCAGAGTACAGATGAAGACTGAAGAATCTTTGCCTATATGGACAACTCCTGTACGACTGAGAACTTACACAGACATGGAAAAATGTACAGCTCTTAAGAACACACAGGGGGTGCAAATACTGTAGTTAGGAAATGTGCCATCAAAGAAGAAAATACATTTATAAACTGGTATTAATAGTAGAAGAAGCATCTCTTAACTAACTGTATAACCAGAGGGGTGTGTGCACTGTGCAACTCTCCACTTCACACTGATAATAATATTATTTTAAGAGACATTGCTTAAACTAGCAATGTTTACTTTACAATAACTTTGCTGCCATATTAGCTGAACAAAGGAAGTCCATTTCTTTGTTGAAGAGAAAGTCAGAGACAGGGAACGGAGAGAGAGAGAGAGAGAGAGAGAGAGCTGGAGGATCTGTGGGAAATATATCAAGATATTTGAAATCTCCCAAACGCTCAGATCCACCTGACAAAGATCCTCTCTGTGTGAGAGTGACAGAGACAAACAGAAGCAGTTTGGGGCAACAGGAATAAGTCTGAAAAGCTGTCAACTCCGTTCCTCCCCGGGGTGTTGCCTGCCCCTGTGTGTGAATAAATCCCAAACCACTTGTAAAGGGAATGGCTTGTTGACACTTTGGCCCACAACAGTGTAATACATCACGTTACTCAGCGTTAAAGTATTTCAGATATAATTACAAAAGTCTGGCTACAGTGAAAGTGAAAGCGCTGTCGTTTTGATGCATAAGTTTTGCTCATCAATCTGGGAAATCTGTCTTTCGCTTGTGCTTCCGTTTAGTGATGACTCCATCTATTTTAGAGTAAGGTCTGAGTCTGTCTGGTGTGTCTTACCTAATTAAAGCTAAATTATTGATGGCCTGGTTAAATATTCAGGAGGGATAATTAGATATAGACACAATGGTAAACACAGGTCGAGTTTGCAGATGTGAGGGAGTGGTCTTCCTGCCTCCACCTCCTCCACCCAGTCCGGCCGCATCCCACTTCAGCTGCACAAACAGCGAGTGAACCAACCCTCCAACAGGTCCAAGGACATTTTACTATATTTTTCTTTTCTTTTTTTTATTGCACCATCCTTAAGACGCACAATCAATTATTACTATTCATTATTTTATATCATATTTATTCTATACTAATTGGATCATATGACTGGAAGAAATATTCTAGACACAAACACTTGAGGACACAAAGACACAAACACTTGAGGATCCATGCTATAACCGCTTTTAACCTCTTAAGCCCGAGGGTCCCCATGCATTTTTGGGGACATGCCACTTCTAGAGACAATCCTTGTTTATTTTAGTCTGTTTTAAAAAGTGTGTTCACAAAAAAAAGTGTATTTTTTTAGGGGGGAAACTGTATTTTATGACCAATTGATATCTTCATGAGTAAAAATGTGCTTGAATTCAGAATATTTGATGTTATTCTTAGTAATTTTGACTTGTCAAGTAAGATTATCTGCCAATGGAACAAGTATTTTAGCACTTCAAATAAGAAAAACATGACTTCCTGCACTTAAAATTAGATAATAAATCAAAGTTGACTTCAAATTATATGCTTTTTCTTATTATAAGTCAAAATTACTCATCAAACGTCAAATATTCTGAATTCAAGCTATTTTTACTCAATATATCTCTATATATCGCAGTGTGTAAATAGGATCCAAAATTTTCAATGTCATTATTACAAATTTGAGTTTTTTTGGCCAAAAAGTGCCAAATTGTGCCCTATTTATTATAATGGGATTCCGCCGAGACTATTTTAAATCAAAACCTCAATAACTTTTCAATTATTTATTGTTACAAAGTAAATAATTATCATGTAGTTACTATTTAT
>OMNZ01059905.1:2702-28069 GCA_900303255.1 Lesueurigobius sanzi | reverse complement strand
AAGCACCATCTCGAGGGCCGAATCAAACCTCTTGAAGGGCCGAATATTCCTATAGGAATATGCTAGCTGTTGGCCCCCCTGTTTGGCCCCATATGGATATGCTAAGAAGGCTATGAATGCTAACAACATCTTTGGTCTTTTTGTGTGACTGAGGTGCCCTCAGTCACACAAAAAGACCAACAGTCACACAAAGACCAGACAGGTACGCATCAACTTGTCTAAGCTCAGGTAAGAACATATCTCAGTATGGAGAATAGTGGTCTGTTCCTTTATATTCCACTTGTACTGCTGTATTCCTACTAATTTCACGGTAAAGTGCCAGCCCATCCAGCTACACAGGGGATTCTCAAGCTATATGTGCCAATCAACTACACATACTGTACGTCACACATGTACGTACACAATTTTCTGGTCTCCCACAAGTAGACAGTCCATTCATCCATGTCCTACTTACCACTTCATAATTTATCCTGTAGTCGAGGTTATATATACGAGCTGGAACCATATGTGACATTGTAACCTTGTATTCATGACCTGCAAGTACGCAATATCAACCATTACTTTACTCTAATGACAACTTTCTCGCAATGACCTCCATCCAGTCGCCCTTTTCTATCAAATATGAGCTACCAGTAATTTTGAATAACCCCCGTGATAGTCAATCGTCATGGCGACTGAAGAAAACACATCAAACTGGGCCGATATCGACATTTCAGCGCGGAGGGGCCGCAATCGGCTGCATCTCCAGACCTTGATCACCAATGACAACAAATCAAGGAATCTCATTTTCCTCATGCTTCTGAGTGCTCTCGCTGTGTGAGGGGACCGAATGATCAGTGGGGAATCGCTCAAATGGATGCTGCAATTGTTGGTGATTTGTCCAAATGGTAATGCATCACCCCGGGTTATTATTTTTCCATTAGCGACATCTCATTTGAGGAAGAGGTGATGATCAAAGAAAAACGCACAACCAACCAATTCAAACTGGAGAAATGTTGTGAGGTGCGCGCGTGTGTGTTTTGCTTTTGTTATTATAGCCAAAAAGAAACTAATTTATATGGATGTGAGGAAGCAAATTCACTCATCACTCACATACTTTTATAATGTGCGAAGAGCTGCAAAGTTTTGTGTCCTCTTTTGTTACAGCTCATTAATGAGGTGGTATTATGCTTTTTGCAGATATTTGGCAATAATCTCAAACACATCTTGAGCATTAGCCTGCACTTATAGGTTAGAAACTACTATACTGATCTAACACGGCCAAGTATCATGGCCTTACTTCCTGATTCAACAAGGCACTCGCCACAAGGTTTTACAATTGCAATGAAAGGATAAGCTTCGCCAGAGATGTTAAGGTATAAGGAAAGCATTTCCTCATTACTGTACGTATGGACTCAGAAGGAGCTCTGGGGAACAGGAGGTGCTTTTGCTGAGCTGTTAAACATTGGCACTGGTAAAGTCAATTTCTGTAATTCTAACTGGAAATTGTTAGAATTTCCAGTCAAGATTACACTTGTCTGTTGAAGATAAATCTGGAGCCTGATCCTGTTTCATTATTATGCGTAATAATAAAACGTAATAATATTTTGGCTTCTCAAAAAAAAAAAAATCGAAAGAGACACGAAAAGACTAATTTAGCAACTAATCTGTTGGGATTCCTTGTGTTGTGGGACAAATAAAGCAACTTCTGGGCTAGAATTATGCAATTATGAGCAATGCCAACCTGGTGGTCTCAAGAGAAACTATAGCACTAACTATCCCAGTTATTCAAACAAGACTTTATTTTATCCATTTCCAATCTGACAACGCAGCCAAATGGTAATGCGATAAAGCCAGGTGACAGATCTTTCAACTGAACATGTTGAGTGTTAACAATAGGAAAATGTGGAGAAGCCCCAGCATCTACGAACAATAATTTATTTCATAACCAACAAGGAAGAGAGAGATGGAAGCCGCTACAGTGGAAAAGGGGCAAATGTGCACTGCCTCCACATCACACTTCAATGCCGTCATATTAGGCTCTCCCAAACTTCATACAGTCTATAGCTCTATAATCCATGTTCAACACTGTCCCTGATCGAAGCCTTGGCCACTTGGGCTGAGAGGGCAATGAGTGCGTTGTGTCCGTCACCACCTGCTGCTGCTATAAAGCACCTTGTCAATTAATGTGAAATTACAATTTAATCATGAACATTAGGAGCATTTTTCAGACCATAAGTATACACTCTTCAACACAGTTTTTGATTTATGGCTATAGATCTCATATTCAATTCCACACTTTTGCATGCCACAGTACTTAACATGTGAGATCAGATATTCTGTTTAAAGTCTGTGATGCCTGTGGTGTTTGGTGGAGCTTCTGCAGCCCACAGCCAACCGAGAATCCATGGGCAGTAGCAGGGGCCTAGCTAATCATGAAAAATATAAAAAGAAACCAGACTGTAGCTTAAAAAATACAATAAAAAAATAGAACAGGGATGTTTTCTGCCAGTCTAGCCCCACTTTAGAAATCCAAACAATACAGCCTGGGTCTGCGAGGGTACAATGCATTTTCTACATACCTGGTGAGTCTTGTGGCTGCATTGGCAAACATGACACAGTGCATTGTCTCGGCCTTTGGCAAATTCCTCAAGAAAACTTCAATATTTACCTGGTGTTTCCCGGTACAGAGAGAGGCTGTCCCTTAAGTGCCCCAAAGGGTCATAGTTCTGTCATATCCGAGCAGTGCGAGCAGAGTCTGCTTCAGACACATAGCACCAGCCTCATCCAGCTGCTGCCTGCTGCTCCAAAACAGGCTTACCGCCAGGTTTGAAGATGTGCACATAACACACTCCTTGTCAACAGGTTCAACACTGGACTGAACATGCTAAAAGGCTACTTACTAGCAACAGAGCGGCTAATGCCAAAACAGTGCAGTCAAGCTTATATCAGGGCCTAGCTACTGTAGCTTTGTCAACAAGTGGGCGGTTCCTGTAGTGCAGTGCCACAAGTTTTGTTTTTAATTGCCCATCCTAAGCCACAATGCACAACATTTCACCCAATAAGTGCAAAAGAATATTAATTTTATTCATTACAGGTAAAAAAAAACAAAAAAAACCTTTGGATCTTGCGACGTAGCAACACTCACCCTGGATTGTTCCACACCGTGCCTTTATATACTCGTTAATTCCAACTTCTTTCTGGAACATTATGTCTTCCAAAGCCAGCGCATCAAGTGTCAGGGGAAAAATACATATGGACAGCTTTTATCTCTCGACCTCATGATCAAAGGTTAGCCGACGCAATTGTGTGTTTTTTCATCCGTGGGCCAGTCGCCGTGTTGCTTCTGAAGACGCCCTCGACAGACAGAGCAAACACCATTAAGCGACGGCAAAGGAGTGCAGCCCGGCAATCTTTAAAGGGAATCTGATTGATTTTCACTGCAATAAGCTATTATCTACAATCAGTGGTCTTCAGATGAGAAAGGGCGAGTTGATAGGACAGAGCACAGCAAACGCATGCTAAATACCGGTGACGCGCCAAAGCGGTATGGACAAGTAAAAACCTCTTCTAACGGGAAAGAGCTGGGAGTTAAGGGAGCAACTTTGAAGGATGCAATGATCTTATCTGTCTAGAATTGCAATACAGAGCAAAAACAAAAGCTATCTTGTAGAATAATAACAGGGCATTAGTCAAAGCTTTTTTTCAAGCTTTACAATATGATAAAGACGCTCTAATAAAGATGTTATATTTACCTTTTAGCAGCACACGGCAGAGGCTTAGCGTATCAAAAACACAGTAGCCTGGTGTGAGAGGGGAGACGTCAAAGACTGATTGTAGAAAAGTGAGCGCCCATTATTTATAAGATATTTTTTTGGTGCAAAGATCGTTCAAAACATAGACAGGTCTTTAATGTTCTCTATATTATTGTTTTACAGAGTCAATACATACCATGTATTGTTTCATGAGTTTCATTAACTTTGGTGTAATTGTACCAAAGATAAAAGATGAGTAACAGAGTGAGCGCTCGCACTATGTAACAAATATTTGACATGTTAAACAACGTTTCTCATCGAACACCGTGGCTTGTATATAGAAAAATTATAGATGATATAAAACAGTGTCATGCTGCCTACACACCTAACGCGGCCACGTTCGCGCGAATTGAGCGGCGCGATGTGACGGTATGAACCCGCGTCTGAAACGATTAGCGCAGGTTGAAGGAGGAGCGCTTCAATAAATAGCTATAAATACAGTAAGCCTCCACAATCACACACCCGAGCCTGTGGGTACTGTCAATCTGCCCTGATCACAAAATAATTCAATAGATATAACTTATAAATCACGATAGCTCTCTCCTCTATGCCCACGCCTTTATCTATGTGAAATGCTTGATATAAATCTGCGGGCAGGCAGACTACAACCTGTTTAGCTCAAAGCTTGAGCTCCTGTTTTGAATACATGAGGTCGTGAGTTTGATTCCACCTCTCGACAACTCTTTTTCCAGTTGGACACAGGGAGCAACAAATTGGTGCTTATGAACACACATACAGACACAAATGATACGGATTTACCCCCAGTTTGAACCCAGGCCTCTCATGCAGCAGGCACACTCTTAACAGGAGCACCACTGAAGATACAGACACCAGAGGCACAGACAATATAGGTGCCCGACGTCACAGCTGTAGTATGCGTCAGTGTGCATCTATAAGCGATGTCTTTGGCGGATTCGCGTGTCCAATGATGTGCGTAATGTGCGATGACGCGCGGTTGGTCTGAACGGGGCATCAGGATGTGGATCTGGTCTGTCCCTGCAGCTCTGAAGGTAATCCTATCCTTTTTCTACTTTACTGCCGTTTAATTATTTTTCTTTTATTGTGTTGAATATCATCTCGTCTGCAGCTGAACTCCACCCAGTTACAAGAGAACTTTCAAAGCATAAGTACCTCTGCCATTTTTGGTATGTACAAGTAGCACACAGAATAAAAAGGTTGGAGACGCACAAGCAGAGAAGTGTTTTATCCTCAAGTCACCGACCTAATGTAGGACAGAGATGTGTGAGCACAGAGCAGGCGGCTGTTTAACAGGTTGTTAGTGAGAGAGTGACTGAAGCTCTTAGTGCATTCCTGCCTGGGCGCAGCTCTCGTCTCTGTGTTCATTACAGACCTGAGACCAGGCTGTGTTTTCAGCCATGTACTGCGTTCAAATGGGTCAGAGTGTCGGAGGGCACTCTCCCACAGACAATAACAGTCTGCGATAATTTTGCCAAAATGTTATCTTGTATATTTCTCATGCAGTTGTGTACCTTTGAAACTGCTACTATCAAGATTCTCATTTAGGGAACACACCATTTCTGTCTTCTTAGCTGTTCACTGTGTTTTCTATCGTTCAAAATGCAGACTTCTTACTGTTAGCAGTGACAGTATAGGGCTGGGCGATATGGACAAAAAATCTTATCACAATTTTCTATAGATTAAATCAAGAATTCGATCTTCTCACGATTCATGTGTACTATATTGTCTTTTAAAGGTGACTAAATCCATCTGCTTCTTGGGTTTAGACCTGGTGTTGTAGTGGTTTAGTCTTGGTTAAGACCTGTTATAGTCCCAGTTTCAGTCCTTTACAATGTTATGACAAGCTTCCCTCATGGTTTAGTCAATTTAATCCTGGTTCAGTCTGTGATATTGTCTAGGTTGACCTGATTTAGACCAAGTTTGCTCTCGGTTTATTTCTGATTGAGTCCTTGGTTTTGGACCTAGTTTAGTCCAGGCTAATCATTGTTTCATTCTGTCCCTGATTTAGTCCAGTTTAGGTTGGTCCTTGATTCAACCTTGATTTCAGTTTCTGTTTTAGTCTGGTTTACTTGGTTTAGTCCCGGTTTAATCCAGATTCTGTCCGTGATATAGTCTGATTTTAGACCCGGTTCAGACCAAGTTTTCTCCTGGTTTAGTTCTGGTTTAATCCTGACAGTAGAAACAGTGAGTGGAAAGAGAGAATTTGAGCTCAGAGCTGCGTTAAACATAAAAACCACTGGATCACCATATGACGAGGTCACAAAAAAAGCAGATCGTCATGGAGACCAGATCACGATTCGATTTTTATCATCATATCGCCCAGCCCTAAGTGACAGTGAGCAAATGTAAGCTGGCAGTTACAGGTTGCAGTTTGGCGTGAGACCTTGCCGGCTCAAGCTGAATGAGTTATGGACAGACGAGGTATTTGACTCTCTTTAGTTCCATGTTGCTTTTCTCCACCCAAACCATGTACAAACAATAGAACCATTGCCCTTTGATTCCAACTCCTCTCCATTCCTGAGTGCCACGTGGAGTTTGTTTACAGCGCACTACACAGCAAATAAACCACTTTAGGATGGCCAGCAGTCCAACAAGGCCAGGCTGGATAATTCCTTCTGATTGGCAAACATGTTTATCACTCAAACGCTGGAGAAGTTTTTACTGCAGCTGTTAAGTCAATAGAGACAAATGTCTATGTTTATGATCAAGTTAAATGTTCTAATTTCAATTCTAGCCCAAACTTCATTACTTTAGTTGAATTTTATGGTTTCGAGAAAATGGAACAAACAATTGTGAACCCTCATAAAGATGACTTATGCATGTGTTTCTTCGGTTGTAACAAGCCTTATAAAATCGGCTTAGATCAGAGCTGGTGAGTTTGAGGAATAAAAACAATACAGTCAACAGACAAATGGCAAAACATTGGTGGCTATAGCTTTACTGCCTCAGTGGTTAATATTACAGTCACTCCAGGACAGCTGTCAGCAGTCTATTGATTCTGTCACCAGTTAATGTCAGGGTGTAATGATGTGTTGTCATTCTTCTGCTTGACTTGTAGCCAATATCTGCTAGCATAGCCTTAAGGCACTAACGTTAAAAGTGCTAAGCCAAACAACTCAAATATTATATCAAACACTAGCGAGGGGGATGGAAACTATTTTTCTCTATTTTGGGGTATTTAATGACAGCATATATAGCACACACTAATTAGGTCGAGTCAAAATGGGGTCCTTACGAGTGTTTTGACACAGTCTTTACATTAAAAAGTTGAGCAGATTGTCCAGTAGATGTGAAAAACCGGCACTCAAAGCTAGTCGCTAGCATGTAGCATAAAGCTAAGGTTAGCATTATTATTATTTATTATTATTACAAAAAAAGGGATAGGAAACGTAAGTTTTACTTCAACCTACTCCTTTTCGAATTTTTTGTTTCATTTTTTATTTATTGTTTTTTGTACTATGTATCCAAACAAGGAGCATGATTCGAAATAAAGAATAAAGAATTATGGTAAATTGGGTTGTTGAACCCCTTTGTTCCTCTTCATGTCCCTGTATCTTTATTTGGTTGAACATACATCCGTAATTTAGCATTTGCTAAAGTAGTTGACGTTGTTGTAGAGAAGTTGGAAAGTTTAGCTATTTTCAATTTTTAGCGTTCTTTTAGAAAACTAGTCAAGCAGGTAAACAAACCTCCTGTCTTACTAAAAGAACGCTAGAAACTGTTTAAACTAAGAAGACAGTATGAACATTTTCAAACGTTTAGCTATTTTCGTGCTTTGTTTTCCTCCCCACTGTAGCTTGGAACATGTTTCAAGTGGCACTGTTTGTGGGTGTTCCCAAAGTTGCGTCAGTATCTATACCAAAGAATATTAAAACTACTTTTTAAAAATATATAAAGATATCATTTATGTTTCCTCTAATGGTGTAAGCACACCATAAGCGACTATTGCTTTATATGCAAACGAGCGAAGGGCAAGTGCCTGAAAAAGCTTGTGAAGGCCTGTACTAAGCGCAGTATAGTGATTTTCGCAGCATATTGTGAGGATATTGTTGAGCCATGTACTATATAACATCATGTAGTACCAGAGGTTCCACCTCCTAAATAGCATCGTAGCTAAAGGCACTAAAGTCTGCAAAGCAATCCTCGAAGTGGAGACATGACTTATTTTTTAGTTTTCCTAAATGCATGTTGGATTAAATTTACACTGCACATTCTGACTATACACAGTTACACACACATTTTAATAGCCTGAACATGATCCTTCCCAAAAATCAAACCCATTGCATAATAATTTTCACACAGAGTTAAAAAAATAGAATCAATTCTGTCATTGACATGCAAAGAACGCTATATATCAGCCAGGCAATCAGCACTGACGCTAAGGGGCTTGAACGGTAAGAAACATTCCATTATACTGTATTTCATTGTTTTTGTGTACGTCTTGTAATGTTCTTCACTCTCACAAAACCCCAAGTGAATGTGTAGTCAGCTCCCTTCAGTCTTCTTTTAATTTACCTACACTCCTGAAGTGCTTGGGGTGACTTGGCGCATTTGGCTAGGTTAGCTTTCACTGCTGGAACACGCCTCTATGGATTCCAGATTACATCCATAAAGCCTCATTAAGGCAAATGCAGCCATTTCGAGCCTCGCATGCCGTCATTTTAAAAGCGATTACACGTAATGAAGACACTTTGCATCCTCTGAAAGGCATAATTTTCCATTTTTCTAACTCTTTGTGTTGCTCGTTAAAATAAACATGCTCTTTGGTTTTGCAGAGCGCTACATATTTCATGGCTTGTAACGAAGGATTGGGCCATGTATACGCTCCGATGTCTATTACTGTATTTCACTTTTATGGCCTCCACCCTCCGAGGTCCAATGATTATCTCGTTCTAGAATAGATTCAGTGCTTTGTTCTGCTAAATATTGCAGTAGGGCTGGGCAAAATATATAAAGATATATAACATACATTTTTATATTTTTTTCTGTCATATTAACTCATGGGCCAGTAACAATTGGTTGTAGCAGTTTTGCTTTGACTGTAACAGGTAAGAAAACATTTGGTACAGCACGTCCTCTTCAAAATGCTTTATTTTGGTAACAACACTGCAAAATTAGCACTGTCTGTGTCTAGCTGGGCAATCGAAGCACATTTGCTTTGGTGGCCATATAGAAAACGAGAGACAGAGAGTGCTGTATGCAGAGAGTGCTGCATAACGGAGCTAAGGCACTTTGTATGTGCAAAAGCTTTTTAACTGTCAATGCATTTCAACTCAAAGAGTCTTCACCAGGTGTCACAGTGTGCATCACATCTATTATCTATCTACCAACAACTGCTGTCACGTAACAACTGCTATTCAGAGAAAAAAGCATTGTAATTATGTACATTTTTTAAAATAACATGTGAAAAGTAAAAAAAAAAAAGAACTTGAAACATGGTCTATCTAATGGCCAGACACTACAACAGTTACAAATAGTTGTTCCAATTCTCTCAAAGTGGTGACTTCTCCATCAATCAATCAATCAATTTATTTTTGTAACGCCCAATATCATAACAGAAGTCATCTCAAAGGTCGGTATGGACAAAAACAAATCAATATCAGACATCAAGAATGATCAAAAATAAACCACTCCACAGGGAGACTGTTTGGATCGACCATCTAAAATCATCTGGATGGTCCATTCCCGGCTCCTGCAGATGCAGACTGTCCTGTCCTTGGCCAAGTGTCCAAGACACTTCACCCACTGATTGTATGAATGTAGCATGTACGTGAATGAATGAACGGTGGTGGTCGGAAGGGCCAATGGCGGAGATTCTCACTTCAGTCTGACTGTTATGTAGCACTGTAGAAACTTGCGACGCAGGCTTATAAAGTACAATACAAGTGTAAGCCATTATTATTAAAAGCCATGGCCAACCCGGGTCTAAACCAGGACATCCAGTTCTCTAATTGCCATACCATGGGGCTGAGGTTTTATCAGGCAAAAAAATCAAACCGTCTCCAACTGTAATTATAATCCATGTGTAATAATCAATAAAATGTCAATTTAACCACACTAATATATTAACACAAGGTATTTACAATATACTGAGTTCCGTACTGTGCCCCTTTGCCCCTTAAAGATGACTGATGATGATTTCAAACTGCATACTTTGAACAGTTCATGTACTACACTTTTTCATACTATCAATGTTTTGGAGTGACACATTCCTACCAGCAGTTTCTTTTGTTACAGTCCCTCCATAATGTGCTTGGTGCATCATTTGAAAGTATGATAAAACATGTACTATTATTATCTATAGCAGCCATATCACAGCAGTTCAGGCAGAACGCTCACAATATTACACTTTCAAAAATGATTCAAACACTCCTCTGAGGTTGCTGCGAAGTTTTTGTGTTCACTTTTAGAATGTAGGTTATCCCACTGGCATTGACTGTTACTGAGCATTAAACAAATGTGTGCCATTCATCTTTCAATAGAAAGAGACACCAGACTGCTACAGCATCCTTTTCTCCTGTTCCACCACATATACTTCCACACAGGGCTGTGCAATTACTAAAAATCATATCAAATTGTTGTCAATGTCAATTATTTTATTTATTTAACTATTTTTATGTAGCGCTTTGCTACCTAGAGAAGGTACTCAAAGTGTCGTGCCCAAGGACACTTCAGCCACAGTGTTTATTTACATTAGCCTTGTGCTCTGAGCCGTGGTTTTATAATGACTATACTTATAAGTATTGGTGCACATTGTAAAAAACGGGTACTATATTTTTAGGCGGAATAACACGGAATTGAGTGGGGGAGAATCCTATAGGAACGTCTTAATACTGCGCGGAGGTCGAAGTGGTGTTATTCCGCCTAAAAATATAGTACCCGTTTTATCCGCTTACAAAATTGACAGTTTTAATTTTGTGTAACTATACTTTGAATGTGTAACTACTGACATAACCCTATTTAAATAGGGGAAACTTGGAAGAGATCCGTGGCTTCTACATTTGGCCCCAAGGGACTATACTGTAGAGTCAAAATGCTAACACCGTCTTTGGTCGTTTTATGGGACAGACGCCACGCACAAAGACGAGGCAGCCAAGCATCGCCTCATCTAAGCCCAAGTTAGAACATATGTAAGCATGTAAAAGCGGTGAACTACTCCTTTAAGAGGTTGTTAAAAAGGCAGCCATCTCCTCTTGTGCCCCTTTCAACTAAACCAAACTAACTAGCCCATTTCATAGTGACTGCCCTGCCAAAATACATGTTATTGCTCTACATGTTGCCACAATATATAACCAAATTAAGTTCAACACATACAAATACTTTAAGATTTGTAAAATAAAATACAAACCAAATTGTGTAGTAACTTCAGAACAGAAAACAACGTTCCGCAGCGTGGCTTTAGAGCCATTGTCGCACATGCCTCAGAGATGGATGCCCTATATGCACTCGCCATTGACTCATTACATTCACCACCACTGAAGTAAAACCCACTCGGCTCCGGATGGATTTATCGCGCCTGTGCTTTGTTCAATTACCCAGTTGTGTCTTTAGGTACATAATGGATGAACTATAGGCTATGGCCCGCGTGCTGTTTTTACTCCAGACCGCCACAGTAAATCTATATCCCACGTGCACCTGGTTTGAAGCGGCGCGCACCTGCTCTCTACGGCTTCATCCGTGTGTGTCGCAGCGAACGCAGAGCCAGGAAACCCGAGGAGCACAAGCTAACGGCAAATGTAAACAGAGTGGCACTGCGGCGCAAGCTCGGGGACTCATTAGCACTGCAGCTCTGACACCGAGCAGCACCTCGGAGAGAATGGCGCAACCACTGTCACACGACCAACTTTTTTTTTTTATTGCTGCATTTTACGACTCGAGCTCCCAATTTAAATTCGACACCGGAACATGTGAATTTACTCGACACGTGGGTATAGACATTAAATCCATTCTGAGGGAAAGACATGGTTTAGTGCAGGTTTTTGACAGGATTTATGGTTATGACAAAGCATGAAGTGCTGGTTTGAAGAAAAGGGATGGAGATGAAATATAGCAATGTAGCCTGGGATATAATTTTAAATGTTTTGGAAGTATTGTATTACTACTTACAGCCAAAGCATAAAACAGTGGGAAAATTGGGAGTAAAATCGAATCAAACCAGGCAAATTTTCTTGACTAAAAGTGATATGTCGCATTCTTGTGGTCTTGGAAATCATGGAAAATGGACATGACCTTAACCTTAACACTGCTACTTTCATGAGTTTGCTGTGAGTGGTCTTTGCCTTTGGAGTCATACAGTATTTGCAAGAGAAATGCAAGACATTACTGCTTCCAAAAAGAAAATTGACGTAATGTTTAATAAAATCAACAAACCAAAGTTTAGCTTTTGAGATGTTAACACCAAATTTAAAAAGCTAGCTCTTCAAAATGCTAATCAGTGGTAAAAGACTGTTTTTACCTTGTGAAATGAAAAATTCCCACTTTCCAACATAAAGCATGTGAACACAAACTGAACTGGGAACAACCACGCTCCATTTGAGCTCACATGAGTTTGGCAGAAGTCTAAGTTTGCAAAATGATGAGAGAGAAATAAAATAAACAACCTTCCCGTCCCCTTCTGAACCGGAAAGTCCCTCCTCGGTCGCAGTAAGCAGGAGAGCTTCTCTCATTGGTCCACACAAATCCTGCGGGACTGGTTTGTTGCAGAGATCATAATGGGAGGGACTTATTTTTAGTTACTTACTTTCCATCAAAATTCAACCACAGATGAGAAATTATCCACATTCTATTAATGCCCCATCCACACAAACCCACATATCATCCATATGAAGCCGGCGTTTTGGGAGTCTGAAAGTGAAATATGTTTGAAACGAGGTCCAGGAGTAGAAAGATTTCTAAACGCAGTTTTCGCGGCTCCACTGTTGCCTCTCTTCTGCAGCCTTTCCTTAAGCGATGACATCACAGCACCAGCGTTGTGTATGTTTTGCATAATCTACTGAACTCATAATGGCTTTAACTGCACAATCCTGCGTTGGTCCGTCCGCAATACTCCTCATCTGCTTCACCGTGAGCCACAGGTGAGACATGGAGAAAAGTCCCACGGAAATATCCTCCTCTGTCTGTGTTTTTGGACTGACAGCAACAGTCCGTTCACTGACAGTATCTCTGCTCTCGTCCTGTGAGATCTCAAAACATAAATTCACCTCTTTCTCTCTCCTGTAGATGAAAAATCCACAAAGCAGTTTCATAATCACGCATGATGTGTTTACACTAGAGAAAGTTTACTGGCATGTGCTATCTACAGTCTTGTTCTGCTTTGGGAGGCGTCCTGTAGTAGTGTCACAGCACCACACACAGGCCTGGCAGCTGCACTACAGCGTCTCCACACACACGAGTAGATCCATGTGGATGCACACATGTACTGAATGGGCTCCATGTTTACAGAGAACGTTTTTGAAATTATAAGTGTTTTGTCTTTGTGTGGATATAGCCTAAATGTATTACACACTGTGACTTTAAACACAACAACAGCTTCTCCAGAGGTTTGCAAGTGAGTCCCACATGATCCAAAAGTGGCCGGGTACACACAACAGTGAGCAGGTGTTTGAAATCCCCACAGTCTCCAGACAATCTCTAACAAATACTGATTCAATCAACAACAGAGGCATGACACACCTCCTAGGTATATTAAAGATAAACATTAAGTGAAGAAAACTGGTTAAATTGATTGGACTTAGTGTAACCTAGATCTGGATGTTTTTAGGAGACGGTACATGAACATGAACAGTTAAGGTGGCCACACACTAGAGGGTTTTTAATCTTTTGAGACTAAAGATCTGTGCAAAGACAACACACACTTAAAGACAGACATGAGGACACACATACATGCACATGAGGAGTCCCACCACAGATCATGCCATGAGAGAAGGTTTTTATTGAGCCACGCCTCCTCAGACTAAAAATCTGGCTAAAAAGTGAAGTGTGTGGCCACCTTAACATTGTGTACATGTGCCAGATTTAGCCAAGTGACTGAATGTGGTTCAACATGGTGTCGGGCAAGGGAACACATGTATTATGTGTCCATCCATAAATCCATCCATTATACTCTGGATGGATTTATCAGGTGGTGACCCAATTAATCAGGCAGTGTTTTGAAAAGAGATTACTGTCTCATTGTCTAATAAATTCCTCCAAAGAGACAAACCATGGAGGGGTTTGTAGCCGAGGCCAGCATATTTAAAAATTACAGATTAAGGTGAGTAGGATGAAACCTTTTTTATACTTATACAGGTCAACAAATCTACAGTTTTATTGTAAAATGTGACATTTATTTTCTTTTGTTTCCTTTCATAAGATATGCTGCCCCCAGTGTCTGTCCTGGCCCTCAAACACAAGTGACCACTGGTCTACACAACTCTTCTGTCTTTTGTAGGTTTGCTCTGTGGAAAAAGAAGTTAGGAGTCTGTCCAAATAAAGTTACATTTGCAAGTAAGGCTGTGTGTGGGAGTTATCTTTTTATTTATGCACAGTGCACTCTCATTGGAAAAGGTAAAAAATAAAAAGTTATTTCAAAAAAGTTTCTCAATTAATGTGAATGTAAGTGCCCACCTGTGTGTTTTTTGTATTTATTTTTTTTGGGGGGGGGGTGTAACACGAACACACACGGGAGCTACCATCTTCTGTTGCTTGATGAAAAAAGTGGCATATGCAGTCCAGATGTCTGCATTTTTAATGTAGTGTTTTATTGCTTTGATGCATTTCATGAAATATAAATGAGATGATATAAACTGACTTTTATTGTGTTGGGGAAGAAAGGAAACACCATAACATGCAGTCGGGCCAAGACAATGCTAAAAACGGTGATAATTGCCACTTTGAGTGCAATTTCATAACAGGTTTTGAGACACTGATGCTACATAATCTCAAAAAAAGTTTTATGATTGGTTTTTTGACACCGATTTAAGAAGAAACATAAACCCGATATACCTCAAAATTATAACCCATAACCAAAGTCTATTGTCCAACGTCTATAAATGGCACTACACAACAGGCAGTAAAATGTGACACATGGCTCTGGTAAGAGTTATACCTGTATGTCATATTTTAAACTACATTTAAAGAACTTTTGTGGCACTTGATGCCCCATATTGCACTACTCGGAATAGATTTATCAGGTTAACCATGCCGTTTAACCATCCAATTAACCATGCAATGTTTTGAAAAGAGCAACGGTTTCCAAGTGAAAAACATGGGAGAAGTTACAGTATTAGCCGGGTGTGTTGGGTGGTATGGGTGAAGCCAGGTGGGACAGCCTTTTATACAGACAGGTGGGGTGAGCTGTTAGCAGTGGAAGTGGAAGCTATCAAGGCTTGAGGATGTTTTCATTATGTTCTGTGTTCTCTTTTCTGTATTACTGGAAACTTGGGGAATATTGTGGATTTGTGGAAGCTTTACCCTCATCAACACTTCAGTAAATAAAAACCTATCATACATTTACAGAATTTCAACCCTCTCCAAGGAAAAGACAAACTCAGGCTAAAGCCCAGGGAGATTAAGTGGTGCATTACTTTTGCCATTACACATAGCATAATCTAGGAATATTGTTCCAGTTAATCTAGGTGCCCAGGAATAAGACTAAACCCAGGGGAGGCAGCGTCTTAAGACTCATTTATGCTCTACGTTAGTAAAACATATGGATACGCATGGAGCTTGCATGAAACTGTCCGTCTCGTCTGTCACTCGCTCTTTTTAAACAAAGCCTGTGGGAGTCATAGTAACTTAGCAGTACATGAGCTAACCACTGGGGACACTACTGCACACAGCTCAACAAGAGACAACGAAACTTCTAATAAGTGATTTTAACGATGTATAAACAAACATCACGTCTTTCAGTAACTAATGTGGAAAACACTGTGGGTGGTGCCATATTGTTTTGGTCCCATCCTGTATAGTATAGTTTCTGGCGCTCTCACAGCGCCCTCTAGTGTTAGGTTTCCATATCACATGTTACATAACATGCGGATGAATTCCAGTGACCAGACGCTTGGAGCATACGGATCTGCTTTACGTACAAAATGGGAGCATAAATGAGCTTTTAGCGGCCATGATGAGCAAAAGCATTGAATATTAATATGAACAAAAGAACCTTTTTGTGATGGTGATTTCCTTGGGATTTTAGTAGGATTTGTGGGTAAATTCGTGTTAGAAGGAGGAGCACCTACAGACATAAAATTTCCCACTATTGTACTAAGAAATTTGAATGTTTGCTCAAAGGGCTCCCTGATTTATTCAACATTGAACCCCAAAATCTTATTAACTTATATGTCAACAAAATAAAACCATACATTTCAACCTGGGTCTCCCCATTGTTAATATTTGGTAATTTAAAATATAGGCAAAATCCTTATTTCTATATGAAAATAAAATGAACATTTTCCCTCATATTTTATTTTATCAATAGCCCCTCCTCGAGCCGCCACCTATATCGTGGTGGAGGGGTTTGAGCACCTAAATGATCCTAGGAGCTCTGTTGCCTGGGACATTATGGTCCTGTAGGGTCTCCCATGACAAACAGGTCCTAGGTGATGGGTAAGACCAAGAGCAGTTCAGAAGCCCCTTATGATGAGACCATCAAGGACTGAGGCCCAGAGGATCGTCGTAAGGCTGTCCTCCTGTGGACCCACCACCTGCAGGAGGAGCCATAAGGGACTGGTGCAATGTGATCCGCGACCCGGCAACAGATAAGCGGAAGAAAAGGGATGGATGGATTTTATCAGTAAGTAATATACAGCAAAAGTTTCAAATTGTTTTTTTTTCCTCCCTGCTCATCTGCAGTGTCTCGTCTTTATAGATGTAGCTTTTCATCGGCAAATTCTGTTCTAAGAAAGTATACACTGTCTTCCATGCCATTTCATTATTCTATTGGTGTCTATACTATACTGTGCCTTACAAAGTTACCTGAGCTGCTGACACATTTCAAGTGCCTTCACCGCTGTTAGCGAGGTGCACTGTTTCCCACACTGAATCAGCCAAAGAAAAAAAAACATTGCAGCTCTCATTGCTGCCTTTATCATTATCCCATGACACTTCCAACCGTTTTCGTCCATAACCTTAAGCGCGGCTCTTCCGTCTAACCCCCCTTTCGCTTAGTGCCATTCAGCGCCTCAAGGCTTGGCTCAACCATCTGCTTTATCACTTTCCGACGCAGCTTAATGTATGGCTAATGCGAACGCCGCTGCCGCACATCACACCGCGCTCTCGTCTGACTCCGTAAAATGTCACATCAAACTATTCGCAGTGAGTGACTTCATGTCCTTTCGCACAGTTTGAAACGAGACGGCGACCCACTCCTGCCGTTATGAAATGCAAATTAATGTGAGTTTATATATAAGTCGTTTGTTAGCGCCGCCTGCCAAAAGGAGCTTGCGATTTCCCCTGGCATGACTTCAGACAGAATCCTGACGCGGTGAAACAGGGCCGGCAGAACGGGCTGATTTTGCATCGGCCGACAAAGGAGTGAGAGAATGGATTGCGTGGGATGGAATGAAGAACACTCCATTTTACTTTGGGAGGTTTAGCTCACTTGGTCAGTCACTGACCTTCTGATCTGAAGTCATAAGGTGAGACACTGCAGGTGAATTTAGTCATATTTTTCTAGTTTTTTTTTTTTTTTTTACACAAAATTTACCTTATTATTATAATAATTTACAGTGCCTGACAAAAGTCTTGATGCTTACCCAAGTTGTAGGTTTACGTGTAGTTGATCAATTGAAATCAGAAATGGCTTATGTGCTTGTGTGATCCCTGTCACAAAGAAACCAATGAAATGTGACTTAAGGAAGTAAAGGATGAACTAAGGAAGTGAATTATTGTTCTTTCAAAAGAAAGATGGTTTTGTAAATATTTTCTTGATTGTCCGTTTTGTTTCTTTTTGTTGTTTAGAGCATTGTTAAAAAAATGTAAAGAAAAATTTGAATAAGGAAATCCATTATGAGTAAAGAGAGAGAAAGAAAGGGATTTAAAAAGGATAAGAGAGAAAAGTAGGACCAATGCTTCTCAGGCTTTCCGCTCTGTCACCAAGAAGGGATCATCCGCCCTTTGTGTTGGAACCTGCTCATAATTCGATGTCCTGAGCAGTGGCTAACCAAAGAGAGGAGGGGAAAAACCAAAACTAAAATGCTAAATTCAATAAACTTTAAATGATGTATGATATGTCATTTGTACGGTGTGTACAAATGACCACTAAGATAAGATAAGATAGTACTTTATTGATCTCACAACAGAGAAATGTATCAATTTCTCAATTGTGAGATTTAAAATTGTTATAAATATAACATATTATTCATAAATCAACAAACAAACAAAACACAAAATTGCACAAAGAAATTGCAGTTTTGACCTTGGAGGAGCTTGGGTGCCAGCCACTGAACTGAACTGTGATTGGTTAAATCATTTACAAGACATGACAAGACTTTTGTCCTTGCAAAATCTTGCCTTTCTGTCTTAATTTAATGATAAAACGCAATGAACAATACAAAACCTTCTTTTGGTATAATAAACATAATCTAGAGGGCTTTGCCTTTCTACAAGTCAAGTTATTATTTGTTGTTCCCACAACTTGGATAAGCAACAAGACTTTTGTCAGGCTCTGCACTTGTATTGTGCTTTTCAAGCCTGTTTACCAAGTGTCTCAAAGCGCTAGACTGTAACATTATTAATTCACTCCACACTCAGTGATGACGGAAGCGAGGCTTCCATTCTGCGCCATCGGCCCCAGACCACCACCAGCCATTTACTCTCATTCTGACCTATTGTACATGTTTGAATGGCAGGGGAAACCGGAGCACCCAGAGGAAACCTACGCAGACGCAGGGAGAACAACTCCACACAGAAAGGCCCAGTCAGGCCCTCGGACTGAACCCAGGTTACTGTTACTGTTACTGTGAGCATGAGCACTAACCACTGCCCAAATCATGCCTGCAACCGTGATTTTGGTTGATTAATCTGCAGATTGCTTTTACATCAGAATCAGAATAGAATGTATTGCCATTATCAATGAGGGTTTCACAGACTAGGAATTTTCTTCAGTGTACTCGTGCAACATGAAACATAAACTTGTAATAATGATGAATAATAAACTATGGGGCAAAAAAGGTATAACAATTACAGATTAATTGTTTAATCGTTTAGTTGCAAAAGGTGCATGGAAATTGTATGATGAAGCTACAGTGACGTAGTTGGAGGACATCATGATAAAGTGTACTTAAGGTTAGGCACTGCAGGCAATACAAATTTTGGGCCAGTTTTATCTCTTAACATATAAACTTTCCTCAGGAAACAAATAAATTACCTAATATTTGCAATAAAGCGTGCAATTATTGCACTGATTCAACTTTCTCCATATAATTTTTTGGGAAATTGTAACTTCAATGACCATTATCTCAAAATGTATTTTTCTCACATTGTGGCGACAACTTCCCAGTCTTGTACTTTTTTTTTGTTGAAGGTTTGTTCAGAAGGATTTTTAAATACTTAATTCCTAGCCTGAACCCTAAAAAACAAAGTGAAATTGGATTTCATTTTTACAGATGTATTCACTGATAATTTATTTATAAAAAACTAAACAAGACAATGCTAAATCCCAACAAATCTTTGTAACTAATATATCAACAAAATAAAATCAACTACAGTGTCTATTCCTCATTTGAAAGCTCAGAACCTCTGGGATTCAGTCTGGGATTGTGAGAAGATGAAAAGAGCAAATTGACCAAAAGAAAGCGAAAGCTACAGGGAGATTTCTCTCGAGATACAAAAATCCACATCAATGTTTAGTGCCCTACACAAACACTGATACTAAAAACTGTATATTTCAGCTTGTTATGATCCGTGAAATAAATGACGCAGTGGCAGCCTAATACCGCGAGCTAACCACGGCCCGCCCAGAGCCCATTATCTGTGACAAATGACGATAATAACGTGAGGCCTAGTTACACAGGCTGCAGAGGAGATGCACCCAGCCGCCCTAACAACCGCAAAATGACTCCACTCGAATATTTTAGGACCAAGTTTGACACAGAGATTCGCAGCTTGACAATGAGAGGACACACAAGCAGCGGGGGCATGGAAGGTGAAGTCTACTGAAGCTGGTCTTGGCTTTGTATTTCAGATTTTTCTCATCATTTGTAAAAGTTTGAAAAGGACACTAAGCATGTAAGTATTGATAGTTCACATTTTATTACTTTGAATTATGTAGGTATATGGTTAATGCCGCTGATTGTTTGGTTAAATAATGTAAATGGAAAACGATAAAGGTAATTCACACGTGGCAATGGACTTGTAAGACAACGTTTGGGTATGAGTATGACTAGAGAAACTGAATGCAGAGTTGATTTCACAAATGCCATTATGAAAGGGAGTAGGCGCTCATAAGCATCTGGTTAATATACTGAGGATCTAGAGCTGCACAACATTTGGGATTTACAGAAGCCATAAATTTGGCGTAACACGCCCCCTTTTTTAAACCTAAATTATTTCAGAAACTACAAAAGACACCAAACTTCAAACTTCCCACACTCACTATTGGGAATATCAACTATAATCAACCAATTTTGAAGCAAATCTGAGACGATCGAGCAGAATGCATGGAATGACCCATCAGCCACGATGAAGAAATTATTTGTAGCCAGTAACAGTGCTGGAGAGATCAGAATGAGGTGGAGAGGAGAAGCCTAGATATGAATTACCGTATTTTCCGGACTATAAGTCGCACCGGGATATGAGTTGCACCAGCCAAAAAATGCATAATAAAGAAGAAAAAGACATATGTAAGTCACATTTTTGGGGGGAAATTTATTTTACATAATCCGAGACCAAGAACAGACATTTCATCTTGAAATGCAAGTTATAATAATAACAATAGAATAGTGAACAACAGGCTGAACAGGTGTACGGTATGCTAACGTAACACATTGATGGTTAGTCAGCTACACGAAGCATAAACAACGAACTGAATATGTGTCTGGTATGTTAAGATAACATATTAATTAATATATAAGTCGCACCTGAGTATAAGTCGCAGGACCAGCTACATGAAGCATAAACAACGAACTGAATAGGTGTGTGGTATGTTAACGTAACATATGAATTAATATATAAGTCGCACCTGAGTATAAGTCGCAGGACCAGCCAAATTATGAGAAAAGGTACGACTTACAGTATAGTCCAGAAAATACGGTATTTAAAATACATGAATGAAGCCCAAAAAGTCAGCACAGTATCATGTAGGCCAACACTTCTAGTCTTGATGTTCCACTTGCACTTTGCATCCTCATCTATTCTAAATCAACAGATTGAAATTTCCTGACTCTTCAAAGCCATTACTTCTGTATTTCCTGTTTGCTTTCTAGGCCGGCACCATTAGCAGGATGTTGAGCTAATGCGCGCCAGTGCTTTTACTCATCTGATCTCTTCATGTTTTATTTAGTGCTTCTTACTGTTGTGGCTCTGTAATCTCTTTAGGACCAAAAAAAAAAAAAAAGAACACGCACATCCAGTCTGAACCAGCGTGCAGGATCAAAAAGGAACACGAGAATGAAAAAAATGTGTCCGCACAACTGTGTAGCTCCCAAATAGTATTTTATTTACTTACACCAAGTGTTCCGTTTCAGGCGTTGGCCTTTCCTCAGACCTGATGTCAGATGTCTCCCATTGAAAACTTTTGTGATGTAAACTGACTTTTTGTAGAATATTCAAAGCTGTTTGGATGAAGTCCCAGTAACAGCCAAAAATAATTACTACAATAATAAAACAATGGTGTGCAATTTGTGATGTAAAAATGTACTTTATAACTTTATCATGTCCAAATACAAAAATAGATAAACAGGGAGGACAAATGTCAGGAAGAGGCCTGTGAGTGACAATAGTGCATTAACAACAAAATTTAAGTTTAACATATAGTGATGTGTAACTACTGTATATCTGAAGAAAAAAAAGGCCTCCAAACACTCGGCAGCCCATACACATAAAAAGTTCTGTTACAAATAGCTTGCAGAGCTGCCCATTTGATGAGCATTGAAAGTATCTATACTTGGTACTATGGCAAAAAAATGTACAGTGCACAACATAAATGAGTACGCCCCCTTTAAAAAGTAACATTTTAAACAATATCCCAATGAACACAGAGACGTCCAGGTCGTCGACATAAGTTAACACTTCAAGAGCGTCTTCTGACGAGAAGGGTTGAAGAAATTCCACATGCAAGTTCACTGCACTTATCTAATGATGTAGAAAGCCAAACTGGGCTGACTATTTCCCATGACACCAGACAGTGCATGTGTAATGGCATGGATGGGTGCAGTCCACGAAAGAAGCCTCTCAAAATCCAGGCACAAAAAAGCCGCCTAGAGATTTTCAGAGCCAATGCTGACAAAGATGAAGACTACCGGTACTGTGACTCTATACTATGGAATGATGAGACCAAGATGAATGGTTTTGGAACCGATGGCTTCAAAACTGTTTGGCGTCACAATAAGGTGAGGACTACAAAGAAAATGCATGGGGCCTACAGTGAAGAATGTTGTCTCTATGCAGGACACTGCCACCACCAGGGGGACCTGCTGGTGTCCGGGAGCAGTATTCCATTGATGACATCATAAATTCACAGAAGTATTGCTCTATATCTATTGTATATTTGTATTGTTCATTGAGTTTTGTCTATCTATCTGATAGAGAAGATCCTCCCATCACTCCCTTTGTCATCATGCAGATTTCCAACATGATAATGATCCTAAACACACCTCTAAAGGCCAATGTTGTGAATTTCTGAAGACAGACAAGAACAGGGTGAAAGTAATTCAGTGCAAATACTGCACGATATGGACAAAAAGTCATATCTCCATATTTTTGGGCTGAATGGCGATATACGATATAACTAACTGAATGAAGCGTCTGTTCCACTGATCGGAGCCATGGAGCTGATTTATTTCCAAATCAAGTTTAGCACATCCAGATTCTAGACATTATTATGGTAAACTACAACTATAAACCAAAATGTATGATAAATAAATACTATTAAAGATTCAGTTTCTTGGGTTTAGTGTTTTTAAACACTTAGGCTTAGTTATTTTATTCACAGGCTGTAGATTATATTTGCCTCTAGGGGGTGGGGCCTAAATGAAAACTGACTGCTGTAAATTGAACTAAAGCCACACTTATTCCACGTTATCGCTCATGTTTTGAGGCTGGTGGGTCCAGCCTGATCGCACTGGCAACCACACGGGAGCCCCACACAGGGGCGCGCGTGGGAGTGCGTGCACGTGGGAGTGCGTGCACGCCACCGCGATCGGTTTCATGGAAGACTTTAAGTTTAAGTTTTAGTTTGGGACCAACGCGTAATGAGTGAAACCGACGCATGCGTGGCTCAAGCAGCACACGGTGAGACCAAATTGTTAACTAAATTAAAACTAAATTAAAATATGTTGTACCAACACTCATTTGCTTCAGCTGTCATGCTTTGACATCATCCTCATACCTTTTATCAGGGGTCTGCTCGAGGTCCATAAACTGTACCTTTGTAACCACATATGGCATTAAAGCTCGTTTAAACTTAGGTTTTCTATTTACACAGCTGAAATGATCCATGAAGCATTTTGATTGAATGTGTTATTTTTATTATTTATGTAAATGTTGATTCTGCCTTAGATTTTAAACAAATTGAGAGGATGAAAATGCTTTGGGGCCAGGACTAAAGTCTGCCAGTTGGGGACCCTGTTCTAGATCATAACTGTGTATTATTTCACTCCTACTAAATGGACACCAAATAAAAGAAAGCACAACTCCAGGCATGTTTTTGAAAAGGGAGAAGCATGGCTAAACTGCTCAGATTAGCATAATATAAACCCCTTAATGCTTCTCCTTGTTAGACTGACCTGTTCTTACCACTTAACCGCTCCACATAATCCAAGTGTCCATCTGTAGATTGGCTGCGACGGCGGCCCGCACCTGTGCTCACATCGCTTACACAACGGCCCGGGCGCCCGACCCGCATACCAATCGCAGTGCTCTCCGCTAATGAAGTTGTTCATAAAAATAAAGCCACTTACTCACTCTGCCGCGCGCACCTCCCCTGCCGCCGCGGATATTTCCAATTAATCAACCTCCCTCATCAATAATGCAACAGCCCCGCAGCCAGTCACTCCAACCAACCACTTAATGAGGCAGAGGGACGGTGGCGACGCAATTCTCGCCATTATGGAAGCAAAGACGGGGAGCTTATTATACAATTGCTGAGCACTTCTTTGGCCCCGCGAGTCATATCCTCAACCTGTCAGACAGTGTTTGCGAAAGGACACGAGTGACAATAAGCAAACAGCCCGGGAGCGCTCCACCGTTGACCTCGGAGGTGGCTTTAGCGGGAAAAAAATATCAACTCTGCAACTGCTGCAATCTAACAGGAGCATTGTCAGGAGCAATGAATTATTAAAGGGGAGGAAAGGAGAAGTGAGAGTCCTGGTTTGATCATGTTTATATTCCATCCAATTGCAGCCAAAGTGAAGTCAAGAAGCTTTCAAATGGAAAGCCCGTTGTTTATTTATATATATATTTGTTGAAACAGGGAACATCTTCAATTAAAAGTAATAATCTTTTGCATTTCATGAAGTTACGGTGAGCGATTTTACCTGCCATGAGTAGAGAAAAAACTAGGAGGGGCCACGAGATCTTGCTAGCTCAAAATGCCACAAGATTTCTTGTTACTGTTTTTTTCCCCATGTGTTAGAGCCTTTTGAATTTTGGGATCCTTTTGATTTTGGGATCAATCATTTTGTTTGAGTTATCAAGTTGGTCACAGTTTGTGGATTGTCAAAAGGCTTGGTTTGACCCGAGAGGAACAATCCGTTAGCTCACTCGTCGCTAACCAACAAGCTAACTGCTGTCTTTTGTTCAATCAGAAAAGTCCTATTGTTGATCCAGTCTTACTAACTTTCATAAGTCCAAACTTTGAGGAAGGTGGTGAAAATAAAAATGCTGCAAGTGGCTGTAGCCTTTATTAGAATTTAAAAAGGTATTCCAAAGACACCGTTTTGGGTATTATTACATTTAATCACTGCTCTGCTCAATACTGCTCTGCTCAATACTTCAAGATAATTGGGTGAAACGCCCGTTAGTACCCGCCTGCTGTACTTTTGCCGAATCCAGTCAGGAGAAAAGCACAAACCTCTCTTTGCTCCCTTTTCAAAGCAGAAACAGTAGGCATTTCAGCTAAAAATTTGCGGCATCAAAAAGTAAGTCCTTAGACATAGCCACTAGGGATGCACCGATCCAGCTTTTTTGCTTCCGATACCGATACTTGGGATTTGAATATCTACAGATACCCCATACCAACCGATACTGTGAGATTTTCACAAAAGTAGCTTTGTAGATGAGTGAGCAAAGAAACTGCAGTGAATGTAGTGAGTGGAAAAAGTGAATGGTCACATTAAATAGACAATTTCCAACTATTACCGGAGCCATTTTTACAGTATCGCCTCCGATATCCGATCCCAGTATGGGATCAGTGCATCCCTAGTAGCCACCTTTGGCGTTTGGTGCGACATCATAACA